>JANHGB010021375.1:14573-25037 GCA_026283785.1 Coracopsis vasa | reverse complement strand
TGGCAGTGTTCAAGGCCAGGTTGGACAGAGCCTTGGGTGACATGGTTTAGTGTGAGGTGTCCCTGCCCATGGCAAGGAGGTTAGAACTAGATGATCTTAAAGTCCTTTCCAACCCTGACTATCCTATGATTTTAATCAGCTGCTAAAGAAAACCATTCTTTTAAGCAATCTGGATGGACTTCTCCTTTTGTCTGTTTCAGAGTCCCCAAATCTTACATGAGTACCTAGAGAGGCATGTATGCTTCTGATTCATGTGTGAGCTTGAGCAATCCTGGTTTGCTGGGCTGAAATACCATCAACCAAAGCATTTTGCTTTAATCCTCCAGCCTGAACAGCCCTAAAAACAATCTGAAATGCACTGAAATGACTTTTTGATCTCTGGGAGCATATCTTTAAAAGCATGCTAAGAGCTGGCAAATTTGCAAGCATGATGACTCCATAGAAAACATTAATAGCACATCTCAAGCACAACTGTGTCTGTGTTTCCTAAGTTTGCTTTTCACAGTTGAAGGTCATTAACTGAAATTAGGCCAAAAGAAGAGCACTTGCAAGCAGCAAAACATAGCAGTTATATAAATTATTCTTAAAATCAAATCTAGTGTTTCAAGTATGTTGAAGTACTAATTAATGCCTGGTGTAAATGCACTATGTTTCCTTCTCTCAGCTGAAACATGTTGCTTCATTGCTGTAACCAAATGAAAGAAAATTAAAGGTATAAAGGCATCAGGAACAGGATTTTTAAACAAAACAGATGTCCTTGTAGGTTTATCGTGCTCAGTGCTGCTTTCAAGGAACACACACCCTTTCCACAAAAAGTTCTGGGTGGGAAAATATATGTACTGGAGGGCAGACTGGACATTTTCCCCAGAAGTGTTTTAGCTGCACTTTTCACTTCCATACTGTACAGCTCCATTGCATTAGCAGTTGTTAGTTGCACCTTCCACAGGTGAAGCAGTCTGCCTTCCCTGTCAAGGGATGCTTCCACAGACTTTGTAAGCATGAGGACTTGAGCCAGAGAAACAATAAGGAATCTGACATTTATCCCACACTGTCATTCATAATACCATATTCTAGCGTCAGAATAGGTACAATACTACTTTAAGTGGAGGGCAAACTCAACTTCCAGAAGTGAAAAGGGCATATGATATTTTCATTCCAAATGATCTAATGATGAGCTGTTTTTTTAAAAAATCCCATTCAAATGAAATTTTCAGGGACACTAAATTTTAAATACTATTAAAACTAACCAATGACATAACCTTTGCAGAGATTCCCAGAATTCTTCCTTGATTTTATAATTAGCGGAAGTAACACCAATAAGACTGAATCCTTACTGCAAATGCGGTTGGAAGTGTCCTTAAAAGACTGTATCAATAATTGCATGTCACAATATAATCTCTTTCAAAAAAAGACTTACGTCCAAGTGTATCTTACATACATTGTCACATGTATTGTGGCATGCTCCTTTTCATAAAGTCATTCATCTGCTTAAGCACTTCACAAGTAGGATTTGAATGCCCATGACAATGCTGCAATGAATTTTACTTTTCGCAATAATTTAATTATTTGCATCTAATCAAGGTATTAATTGATTTATTTCTTTTTATAAGTATTAATTAAAAAACATTGGCCTTGTGTTAACATATGTTACTTGCTGCTGGTGGCTGACAACAGGTGGGTACGCTGTTATATGTCAGTCTTCTATATTAATAGCCTAGAAAGTCATCATTCATGTTGGAAAATGCACAGACTTAAAAACAATTGCTATTTCAACCCTAGAGGAGATTCCATGAATACCCTACATTGAGCAGTCAGCTAATAGAACCAGTGTATCAGTTAATGGCTATAAATAACTGAGAATGTAAGGTCATGAATTAGAGTTGATCTGGATTCACTCTGTCAAATACAATGATCTTATGACAATGTAAACTGCTGACTGCATAATCAAGCTCTTAGCTTGCAAATCAAATTATTGATATTGCAAATAATATTGACATTGTAAATGTTAGAGTGCCCGTAAATATGTCAAAAAATATGAAGCATCCAAATTGCTGCATTTCATACAGTTCAGCAGAGATTTTTAGCCTTCTTTTTCCTCTCTTTTTCTTGTGTTTACCAAACTGTTACAAAACATATGCACTATTTTTGAGAAAAAATAACACAAGCCAAGCAGAAGGATCTATTCATGATCAGAATGCAATGGCTTTCATTATATTCCAGTTTGCTTATAAGTGACTGATCGAGAGATGGTGAGAGATCAGCAGATGGTGTTTTCTTTCACCCCTTCGCCTCCTTCTTATTTAATTACTCCAACTTAGTTTATGTGCTGGCTCTATAATGCCTAATAAGCATGTATATTTGTAAGATTGTCGCTTCTATGATCTCCAAATTCAGCAATGCTTAATCTACCCTCACTCAGTTATCTTAGATCAGATATCTAAGCTATATGCCTAAGACCAGCCTGGTCTTTTACACTTTATGCTGCTCTTGGATGTGTTTCCACCAAATGAACAACCTAGCATCCACCTAGGAAACTGTAGCACCTGTGCAAAATCTGTCTGGTAAGAAATGTAATATGCTTAAGTGTCCTTCCTAGCAGCAACAGCTGCCCTTAGTAGTGGCACAGAGGGACTCTTCAGGCTGCCTGGCTAGGCAGCGAGGGGTCTCCTTGGTCTGGGAGGGGAGATTTTCCAAGGGCTGATATATGGCCAGGCAGATAGAAAGCTTGCAGATACAGCCCTCTGGAGCTGTCCAGAGCTATAACACTGCCTCTGTTTGACATGGCAACTGAAACACACACTGTTACTCTTAAATTGCAAAAATCCCATTGCTATTCACACAAAAATCCTCACTTCCTCCTCAGTCTCTAATTTTATCCCAACTCCAAACATTCAAAGCATACCTGGACAAGATTTATGATGGGTCCTGACTCGCATCTGATGATACTACTTCGCCTTCCAAGTCTGTTCTGTTTCAAACCCAAGTATTTCACACATCTAATGCCTTACCAGCAACCCTTTCTACCAGGAAATCAAGATCCAGTCTTCATGGATTTACACTGTCACACAGCTCAAAAGGCAGCCCAGGGTGGAGTGCACCCTTCAGCCGAAAACCACAACACAATAATTCACTTCTGGTTAAGATTGAGACTGGGATGACAGGCAGGATGTGGGACAAATAGAGTGTCCTTCTATCTGCCTATTCCTCAGTAAAAACTCAGGAAAGGAAGATTCCTCAGGCAGAAGTATCTGTAACTCCTAGGGCCTACGTGGGCTAGAGACATAGTCGCACCTCTCTTCTCCCCAGTCTGCTGCCTCCAGCACAGTCTGTCACAGCTGAGTGTGCAGCAGTTAGATGAAGAGGTTATGTCTCCCATATTGCTTTACCTTTACCATTCTGTCATTTTAACAGCAGTTCTGGTAATTCAGGTAAAGCAATCAGCAAGCATGATACTGACAGAACTGGTTTTTTCCATTTTGGGGGAGAATACATAACTAACTGCGGTGGTGCACCTCCCCTCTGGTCCTCTGGGCTGCTCTATGATCTTAGGAATTCCCATCGTAGCCCAAGTGGAATGGTACCATTGTTAACCAGAGTTTTCAAAAATTTCTAGTAATTACCAACAGGAATTGTGGCCAGGGTGGAAATTTACTAATGACTAAAGCAAATAATCTTGTGATCCTATAAATAGTGGTCTTAAGTGAGGCCCTTTGAGGTCTCCTGGACCACAGCAGGCTGCAAACAGCATCTCCATTTGAGTGGGACACCTATTAGTTTTCGCAAACTCAAGGTTACAACAACCTGAGGACTGTTGGGATGATCACTGAAAGATGGGACATAGGCTGAAGTCCCCCCACTCGTTGAGACGCAACCCTCACCTGCTGAGAAATACCTAGACATTAGACACGAATGTTTCACTGACCTGAAGGGGAATTTTTAACAGGTACCTTTTTAAGTCTTTACATATACGTGTGTGTGTATAGATAGCTATAGCAAGTCTAGGAAATTCTGTTGTAAGATACACTTTAAACCCCCAAACTGCTGCTAAGTGAGAAGTTTGTAAAGATTCCCTCTGTGGTGAGTTGGTACCCTTGTAGCCCTTTAGATATATACTCTTGAATGAGTCTGAGACAGACTATATCTAACTAACTGCATCTAGGCACCTTCAAGAGTTTAGAGAGCAAGGGGGTCTATTCTGAATCTCATGGCTCAACAGGAAGATCTCCCTTTGCCTTTATGCCTTTTGTCTCTGTACCAATCATTTTTAGCTCAATATTGCCTCAATTTTCTTTTGTATTCTTTATCCATGTAATATAGGCAAGTATTTGTCTCTAAGCGTCATGCATTATTTATATCCACTACAAATGTCCAGCAGATAAATTCTGCTGATTTGCTTTTAAGGTGCACATTCCTGAAATTAGTTGAGTTCTTTCAGAGCAATGTTTTTGGGAATATCTGAAAATTTATCCTTCTGACTTGCAACTTGACGTGTTCAGAAGGCTGAGCATGACATTAGTTTATTCTTCTCTTAAGAGAGCTTTAGGCATCTGGTTATTGCTAGGTACAAAGACCAGATTTTTTCTTTTTCCTGACTTCACACTACTTCTGAGATAAATAACTGTAAAGACAGTGCATTAGAAATGCTTAATGCAAGACCTACCTTCCATCCCTGTGAAATACCCAGATGCTCCATTAAGCTGGATTTCTGGCTTGTTTCTACCTCAACAGGAGTATCATGGCCCAAAATAGTATCCACGATCTGGTCCATGGTAGTTAAAGATGGAGTTTTAGGTTTCTTGCCTGATTTATCCATGATACAGCCAATGCAAGCTCTTTGGATAAGTCCTTCACACAGTGGGTGTGAGATTCAGCTCTAAGGACAGTGTTACACTGCATTAATCCAATGACTTTAATACCTTTACTCCTACTATCTTACAGCAATGTAGCCGTGAATTGGGCTAAAGATTTTGCGTATAGGTGATTCCACTATTTTTATGAGACCCTGCAGGCTCTAATTCTTTACACCATGTGGGAGCCTTCATGAATACAGAGTGCCATCTGTGCTTGGGTCTCATTCCTTAAAGAAACATTTAGCTTTCAATTCATCCTTTCTGCATTCCTGGGGCTGAGCAGTGTGTGAGTGAGTTACCCCTTCCTCCCTTGTGCCACCAGAGTTTATTGATCAGCCTCAGGACTAAAAACACAGCAGAGAGCCCTGCTGTTTCCAGTAGCTGTTGCCTATCTTTTGAAGCAGAGATGAATATTTGAGCCATAATGTATTCTTTCGACACAAGAGTATTAACCTATTGTGAAAAATAAATGCGAGAGATTCTCAAACTGGGAGGAGAAAAGGCACTGGAGCATCAGAAAGCTTGCACACCAAGCCTTTTGCTTCAGCTTTTGCAGCCTGAGCCTCTTGTATCTCTGACTAATTCTATCCTTGCTCACCACAGGAATACTAATTGCCAGATGAAGCTCTTTGTTCAGCTAATGCTCTAATTGTTGCTTAGAAGAGGAATTGTCTCTTGCAGTCGTTTACTTCATTTACTTCTAAGGAAACTGGAAACCTTATTTCTATGCTTGAGTCCAGAGAGTGCGCAGTAATAAAGCTACTGAAATCACCAGACCAGTTACTGGACAAAAAAAAGCCCCTGTGCTTTCTGAAATGGGTTGTTCAAATCCAGACACATAATGCTTTGCCTGAGATCACAGGTGACCTGCAACAACACTAAGTGCCTTGCATCATTTTACTGTGACACAAAAACCACAAGACATCTGTTTTTTCGGTATGAATGAGAATACAGAAGTTCAGATATGCATCTCAGTCACGTTTGACTTAGCAGCTCTAAACCACGGGATCTATAAAAATTACCTGAAAATAAGAAGCATTAAAACAGAAAAGCATAATCTTAATGTAGGCAAGCTTTTGAATGGAATAGGTCTTTGTGTTGCCTGCTTTTTGATTTATATCCATCCAGCCTGTATTTGATTCTGAAAATTTTAAGAAGCTCTTTGGAGTGCATACCTGTTATGCAGCACACTAAAGAGCACCGATTTGGGACAGCTTCTTCAGCTTTTTCAATGATTAGGATTTGTGACACTCCCTGAACTCAAGAACACACGTTAGCACAAGCACAAATGTACGCCTCAAGTAAAAAAAATACTAACACAAAATCCTAGTTTCTCATGAGAATCCCCACACTTGGTATGTAAGAGAGAACAGAATAAAATTAGAAGAGATATGTACCACTACAAACAGGTCAATAAACTAGTGCTATATCATATGCAAGGATAAAATCAGTACAGGAGAAAGTCACATAAGTAATTAAGAATTCAAGGAAGTTTTTTGCCTCAAGGCACTTTGTACCTTACAGAGGCCTACTTAGTGCATGCTTTGCTGACTGCAATCGTAGGCATGGTAGCTACTGGATGTCACCTGTTAAGACTGAAGTGGTCTAATGAAAAGCAAGATTTCTGAAGATCATTGATAGTATAAAATAAAACAAGTGAAAAATATATAAATATCCTGCTAATGTATTGGGTAGTGCATTTTAGAGCTAGCTAGCTACAGTATATAACAAAAATCCTATGTATTTCTTTTACAGAAATGTTTCTTCCTCTCTGACTTACCAAACCTTTGAGCATTAGACTGATCTGATTTCCCTTTTATTGACTTTTCAAAGCTTAGCAATACCTTTAAGTTTCTTTTATGTGATCATGTTTTTTATGATATCATGTAACTCCTGTGGTCTCATTCCAAATTTGCTCAGGGTATGACTAACTGTTCTCAGTTCATGCTGTATCACCTTTGCCTTTTAATAAATCAGTGTGAATGTTGAATCCTGCCATCATCCATTTCCAAACATAATACTGCATACTCTCACTGTGCTGTGGGAACGAAGGAGGCAGCTGTGGAAGAAGCCCTGTAAGGATAGCAATCATCATGCTTGTAAGTGTTTGCTGTCCCTGACCAAGAATGTTAGAGAATTCATTACCTTTAACACTAATTCTGCTCTGTATAAGTATGAATTACTGATTAATGAACACCAATCTGTTCCAACTACATCCTACACCCCATATGGCATATAAAAACCCCTCTTGAAAATAAAGTTATAAAAAGAGATCTACTAAATCATAGCCAAACACATGACTAAAGTAGGTTTTTATCTATAATCTCATGATTTATTATATTATTCCAGATAGTTTCAAAAATGACTAACAAAGATTCAAATGCTTCCTTGGGAGATTGCCTTCTTTCCCAAAAATGATGTTATCAAATTTTACCAGATATTCATGGCAATTATTTCTTCCTTTATAATAGATGTTGATATTGAGTCTAGCAAAAATAATAGATGATATACAAAAAAATGTATATAAACAAAAAATTCCCTGTGCTGAAAAGAGATTTTAACAAATTAGGAGAAAGGTGTTCTCATAATACTTGTCAGTGATGACGAGACCACATTAGATGTAATTTTGTTCAGTATTGCCGCTGTCTTTGATAGCTTACGGAACATTTTTTTTCCATTCAGTGTCTTCTTTCTCAGCAATGCCCAGAGCAATGGCATTGGCAGTCCATGGTATACGACAAAATAGCTGTTTGCAAGAGCATTTCTACCTCAGCTGTGCAGAAAGAAGGCAGGGAAACAAAGTAGGAGGGAGCTGTTTGAGGGCCACTCGACACATCTGCAATGAGATATAGCACTCCTGAGCCATGGCTAGACGGCACACAACTCCAAGGGCACCAGCTGTCCCAGATGCCTGATTGTCCAGACTGGGAACCTGATGGCTGTGTGCTGCTGCTCCCCTCTCTTCTGCTTTCAAGGTCCCTGTCAAAGAAGCCAGGGCATGGTGAGAGGCTGGTTGGCTATTACAAACTTCTAACCTCATGAGGGAGTCCAAATGAAGCATGAACACAAATGCAGGAACTCAAAGCACTCCTAACTTTGCAAGTTTATTCATGGCCTTAATGTCTTGCCTACCTCATTCTGCCTGTGTCCTTAAGTTATGGGGGCTGGGGCTTTAAAACACTCAAACTATTTTGCCATCAAGTATAACAAAAAGCTAGGGGATCATGCAACAAGTCAAGCCCTACACAACAGTTATACTTCAATAACAGCAAATGTGACCATTAGCAGAGACTGTTTTGCATAAGATATATCTAAAACAGATTAAATCGGCATGCAAACATGTACAGAATACAAACATTCAATGGTGTTCAAGCCAAACACCAATTCTAAAAAAATTGACAGTTAGTGGAAATTCATATCCAAAGACTTTGGATGTCATAACCTGAATAAAGGGTAGAGTTTTTTTCACATAGTTACTAAGACTTATATTGTGGTTTATGGGCTGGTTGTTTTCTTGGTTTTTTTTTTCCTTCTGGATTTTTCAAAGAACATACAATCACTAAGCTACAGTGTTTCCCTGTCATCCACAAATAGCCCTTAAAATCAGATTGTTTTCTCCTTTTTTGGGGATTTATGAGATTTTTTTTTTAAAGCATATATTTGGTTATATACACAAATTCCATAAATGTTGTATTTGAAAGCTTTTAAGTGATATATAGATCATGTATGACTTACCCTGGACAGGGGACATAAGGTACTTATCAAAATTCAGCCCTGTTATTGCTTCTCCTTTTATTTCTGTCCACTATAGCGAAAAGCTTTGTATGCCCTTCCAGTAAAGGACGCAAGGCTGGCTAGCAGTCAGTGTGACAGAAGGAAAGCAGTGCAGCAGAAAATTGGATAACAGGATAAAAAACACAAGGACCACAGGAAGCCCATCAAAACTGCCTCCTCTTGTCAAAAACCAGACAAGTGACAAGAACAAATATAAAGTATTATCTACAATTCAGTATTTCTAATGATATCACAATTACAGTCCTGCTTCCTAAAGGCAGCCACTTAACTTTTTAGGCTTGACCTTACAATAGCAAACCAAATGTGGTGTGACAAAACAAATCTGTGGAAGAATTGTTTGCAGCCAGACATCTGACTCTACAGTCCCAAACTAACTTTTTTTTTTTTTTTTGTTATTTCTCTTAGAAAAAAAGATTATTGCTCAGACACTGATCTAAAAAACATGTTCACTTAAGACCGTGTACATATTTCATGATTCCAGATCGTGCATCAGAAACAGGCAGGCAATTTAAATTGTCTGCCAACAGTTCAAGATTGTGGCTAATTCATTACTCACACATCTCTAGTTGGAGTACTAATTTAAACTCATGTGAGTCGTATTAATTGTAATCTTGTTTCAAAGTGACAAGACAAATATCTCAAGGTACATAATATATTATGGACATAGGTCAAAATAAATGACTGTCTAAAACAGATTAACACTAAATACATGCAATATGTCATATTTGTAAATTAAGAAAGGATAAATTACATTAACATTTAACAGATTGTTCGTTATACTTCATCTATGCTTAGACTTAAATACACTAATAGGTACTTTTCCTGTGTATAAGGTCTCCTTAAACAACTCCTACAGAATATTTAGAATTGCATACTTGGGATACAGAAGCAGCAGTTCCCAGATTCTATAAAGAACAGTACACAGTGCCACTGGATAAATGAACCTGGCACCCTGCTGTAGTTTCCTTGATTTATTCTTATTATTAGTATGAATGTACAAGAAAAATTCAAACATATTCCCTGCTTTTCTCATTCCTTCCTGTTACAAGATTAGTTAAACATGTTGGAGACCAGTGGTTTAATTTAAATGCAGTCTTGGAGCCTTTCCTAACAAGGAAAACTTTGAGCTGCTTCATCAGTTCAATCACCTAAGCAATAAATACACTGTCCTTATTGCACTTACAGAGCTCTATATTCTGCTTTGGCAACAGCCAGGGTCGTTTGGGGGCAACTAACCCTCAGGACATGCACTGCTAGAAGTCCCATCTAAATGTACATCCTTGCTGGCTTCACCGGAATGGCTTTGAGAGTGCTCCTAGGTAAAAACTAACGAAGGTGTACTGAGTTCAGCAGTAGCAGTCATTTTTTCTCCTTCTGAGTAGCTACTGCAGTGCTGTGGTTTTGACTTTCAGCCTGGAAACAGCGCTGATAACACCGATGTTTTTAGTTGTCGCTTAGTAATGTTTAGTCTGCAAGGACTTTCTGAGTCTCACGCTCTGCCAGGGAGGAGGGGAAGCTGGGAAGAAGTAGAGACAGGACACCCGACCTAAACTAGCCAAAGAGGCATTCCATACCACAGCACATCATGCCCAGGATGTAAATCGGAGGCAGTTACCCGAAAGGGTTAGATCACTGCTTGGGTCGGGCTGGGTATTGGTCAGCAGGTGGTGAGCGGTTGTATTCTCTTCCCTTGTTATTTACCTTATCATTATTATTATTGGTGGCAGCAGTAGTGGTGTGGTGTTATACCTTAGTTACTGGACTGTTCTTATCTCAACCCGTGAGAGTTACATTCTTTTGATTCTCCTCCCCATCCCTC
>JANHGB010021375.1:0-14473 GCA_026283785.1 Coracopsis vasa | reverse complement strand
GTTATACCTTAGTTACTGGACTGTTCTTATCTCAACCCGTGAGAGTTACATTCTTTTGATTCTCCTCCCCATCCCTCAGGGAGCAGGGCGGGAGGAAAAGGGGGGCAGTGAGCAAGGGCTGCGTGGTTCTGAGTTACGGCTGGGCTTAAACGATGACAATCAGGAAATAAATATACATGCTCCTGTGACTGTAGAATTTGACCTATCAAAGAGAATTTATTCATATTTCTGTTGTCACAAACGTGTGCTAAAAAGAAAGGATATTCATAAATATTCAGAAATGTGACTTTTGGTAAAAATCAGTACATACAATATATATGTATCTGATATATGCATTCATCCTTTTGCTACCTCCATGGGAAACATTTACAATTAATTTTACATTCACAATTTGATTTGCTATCCAGTTTTGTGGTTTGATATTATCATTTAAATACTCTTTAAAATACATTTCCTTTTTCTGGGAACTCTTCTCCCAGTTGCATTATTCAGTTACAAACTTAATTCCAAACCAACTTGGATTAGGAGCCCAGCTTCCACAGAGCTTACCATACAAAAAGAGAAAGAACACTTATTGTATCACAGTAAGTATTTCATTGTAAATAAATCTGCACTAAAATTTCTATCTGTTAGTTGTATTTCTCACCAAAATCTATGTATAGACCAGCTCTTGTACCTTTCCAAAGCAAATGTAATACTATTGAATCAATGAATCTGTCCATAGAGCTAAAAATAAGTAAGTTGGAAGCCTTAACACAGCTCATATTTTAACCAGTTTACTGAAAACAATAATAATTTCAGGTTAAAATCACTGATCATATTGATTTTATCAGATAACCTGCTTCCCCACACACACACTTGTCGTGTAAGGATTCCATTGATAGAATGAATAATAAAAAAAAGGATTGACTTAATTCCACTTGACATTCTAATTCATTCAATTGTAGTAACTCTGATGATACAGCTATAACACTGCTTTCAGATAAAGAAAATCTGATGAGAATTATGTATTGAATGGAGGCTTTTCCATCACTAACTCATTCAATCATATATCCATTTCTACAGAAGACTGCTGTAGCCTCATAATCTTTAATTACTGCCATTTAAAGTTAATAATTTAATTTCCATTGTTTTTGCCATATAAATGTAATTCCTTATAAAAATAAGGCCATCCATTTAGACATTTTTTTTATATATACATGTCATCTGTATTTCATTTCACTTCATTTCATCTCTCTCCTAAGGCATCATGGTGCTTCTCACCCTGCTGTACTATTCACCCTGACATTTGTCACTAAGATAGCAACATTTTCACGTATCACCCACTGGTGGTTGTCATCTCTTGCTATTTCCAAAATAAAAAGTCTAGTTTTTATAGAAATGCACAAATGCTAATCAGAACGAGCAACAAGGAAGGAACAGAAATAAGTAGGATAAATGAGACTTCACTGGTTACTAATACAGATGTCAGTACACATGCATGAACAGCTTTTCTTTACTTGCAGATCTCGCATTCTGCTCAGTGGTAAAAACAGAAGCAAGACTGAAGCCTTTGCTGCTGCTATATGCTAAACATGGCCACTAGTATTCCATAAAATAGGCAGTTACCTCAGTGTTAACAAGGCCAATGGAATAGTGCCTCATTCATCATGTCTGAAACCCCTGAGTAACATGGCTGTGGGGATTATTCTGATTAGAAATATATTTGCTACATGTTTTGAGTGTAAGTAGTCTTTTGTAGGCATATTATCATCTGATTCACATGGAATCTCATCTGGCTCCCTCAGGGAAAAGATCCTCCAGTTCTTTTGACAGTTTGCAGTTAGATTACCTCATACTAGTGTATCTGTCAAGCCACTGGCTAATGCTTTCAGGAAAACTGTGCCTACACCACTCCTTCTCATTCAAGCAGGTAATATCAGACTGGCAACACAGAAAGCCAGAAACACAAGCTGGAAGATCACATTGTGAATCAATTATGTGCAAAGCAAAAGCAACGGTTAGCACACATAGGAAGGAGATTATGGAATATAAGAGGCAATAATTTTAAAAATTTCTGAAAGTCAGTACAGAGTTAAGCAACCAGCAAAACTGAAAAAAGACATCCCAAATGAGAATGATTTTGTTTCTCGATGTATGCTTTTCCACTTCTTTTGACTGAACAAAAATACTGTGACATTACTTTTGATCGTATCAAGAGAGAGTACTTATTCAATAAACTAAAACTTACAGATAAATTCAATCTGACAAAACAGTCTAAAATTTGCATGAAAAAACAAGTCAATTTATATATCTAGCACTCAACAGAAGTGTTCATGCACTAGGCAGGCATATATCTGGTATGCCATCAGGTTATGATCACTGAGGTAAAATTCTGATATGAACATAGGATGTGAGTTGATAAATGAGGTGGAGCTGCTGAATGACCTCTAAAGGTCCCTTCCAACTTGAATTATTTTATGAATATTGATATCAAATTACTTTTGTGAAGTGTCCTAGATTGTTGGAACTGCAGAAGGAGCAAACCTGAGGGCAAAAATGTGATCCAAAGAGTACAAAGACTCCAGGGAGACTTAGTAGAAATAAGAGGAAAATGTAATGTTTTCAGATTTCTAGGCAGGAGCAAAAGTGTCTGCTTTGCATGTTTGGGGAAGATAGGACACAGTAGAATGGGGTGTTGACAGTGAGTATTTGGAGAAAGGGAAAGATGGCCAGCAGAAGTCTTTCACAAACAACTCCTTCCCATGTTCTCCTGTTGGACAGTGAGGTATGTGGAAACAAAACCTGTGCAGATTATTTTATTACTTCAAATATACATTTTTCATCAAAAGTTTCATGTTATACATGATACAGCAATAATGAGGAGCAAACTATGTCCTGAAAATGAGGTAAGGGCTCAAAAGAAAGTGTAAAAAAAAGGTCAGTGCTTTTAATCTAGAGCAGAGCAAATTTTTGCACTTTAGAAAGATCATTTGCATTTGGAAACATCAAAACTTTGAGTCAAGTACCTTTCTCAGACTAGCTGAGGTAAATGGACATTGCATGCTGCATTTAAAGAGGCAGAGAGATCAGAGGTCAGAGACTTCTTTGCAGCAATAATGAGAACACGTGCAACTTTTTTTCCCCAGAAAAGTCTTAGATCTGGGCATTCTGAAGCCAGTGAAGCCACCTCTCTTATTTGTTGGTTTTAGGAGGATTTTGAACTACGCTGAGCAGATGCTAAAACAGATGGACACTGTCTTTTGGAAAAGTGGGAAAAATATCTGATTAGAAAATGTCCTGCTATTGTTTCTTCTTTTTTTCCAGATGAATAAGCTATGAAAGGACTTTTCCTTATGTCACAATTTAAAGAAAATATAAATGCTGACACTGCCTTAGTCAGTACATAAGCAGCTAAGTCCTGGCCCTGCTCCACTTTTCTGTTTCTACAGAGTGATCTCACAGTGGGTAGCCCCAGTCCGTTTTACCCTGGGGAAGAGCATTTCAAGGTTGCAAGAACCACAGCAGACTGTAGCTGAACTCAGAGCAGCCTCAAATGGGCAGGAAGTCCTATGGAGATGGTGAAGCCTGCTCTGACTGGGGATAATCACTACAACTTGGCAGGCTGACGCGTTTGACTGTATTTTGTTATTTCCCCACCTGGGCTAAATGTCTTTGTGGAAACCCAACAGGACTGGGAGAAGATAAAAAGAAGAGATACTACTCCTCACCTCTGGATGGTATCTTTCCTGACTACTGCTTGCCCAGGGGCTGGAGGTGCTGTTTCTCTTCATAAAATCCTCCCTAAAGATCTCATGTTCCTCTCCTCTTGGCCCTGCATCAACCAAGTTGTTTGCAATTCAAAATTGGAGCATGGCGACATCTTTGTTGCTTGCACATAGCTGTTTCATCTCAAAATTCAATTAGCTTGAAAATAAATTTATGTCAGTGACTAGTCTAACCTATATCATAGCCAAAAGTCTCCTAATAGTGGAGTTGTATGATAGAGATCTGCGCGTGGAGGGGCTACATGTTGAGAAGAGAGCACAACGACAGAATAAACAGAATTTAGTAATGGATCTGAATTCTGATGTTTCCTCCTCTATAGACGACTCATTTCTTCATGTTTTGTCTGTAAATCAGATACTGGGCTGCTCAATAAACAGGCAATTTTTCTCAGGCTCTCCAGTAACATTTCCTGATGTATCAGGTGATGGGAGAATTCTCTGGTCTGTTTATTCGCTCCATTACACCAATCTGCCTTTTCCTTTCAATAACTGTTTCTATTTTATTTCATTCCTCTGTGTTTGATTTCTACCCCTTGCTCACAAACAACATGAGAAACAATTGCAAACAGAATCAGAGACTTATAAATACTTGAATATTTACTTGATTGACTGATTTGGAAAAAGATTAATTTTAAGACAATCTGGAATAAATCCCTGAAAATTCAATTTTTTATATAGTGAAATACTTCACTCATGTCTAAATGGAATACTTCGTTTCATATTTTTAGATGTCTAAAAGTTAACAAAAGAGATCTGGTTTTACATAGAAATTCAGTTCTTACAAGAAAAGCTCTTTTGATAGTAGAAGCACTTTGCTTTTAAATTTTACAGCAAGATCTTTCAACATTGGATGGATTTGGAGTCTGTTTTTCTTCACTGAAAACAATTAAAATGAAATCAGGAAATTATCTGTTTAACTCAATAATTTGGGGTGAAAAACATTTCAGGCAAAAATATTCAACCATCTTCTGTTTGAAGCAAGTTTCTTGGTGATGATGATTTAGAATAAATGTGTAAAATTTGCTTTTGGCCCCAGTTTGTCTTTTGACAACATGTGACCATGCTGTGAGTGGATCCTTCTGATGATCCTTTTGGAGACAAACCTAAAGCATGTCTGGAGTATGCTGTCTGGCAGCCTTATAACTTGCATGAGGTAAAGTGCCTAAACTTGTAAAAATGTGAAATATTAGTCTAACTGAAATTGCATCAATTGCAATATAGGCTGCATTTTAAACTCTTATAAAGTTGCTGCATGAACTGTTTAACAACAATCTATCTAAAAAAGAAACAACCTTTTTACTACACAATCAGTTTACTAAATCCATTTAAAACAGTGAACTGACAATAAATAGAACACACACATGAGAACACTAATGCAAATAAGTTATTCTTTGAAACAATATGACCATGTTATGTCATAACAGTTCCAGCTGAAGACTGAGAATTTCTAGCCTTGTTAGAGCAATGACTTTCTATGCCAGTTTGGAAACAGATCCAAAAAATTTAACTTTCATGTTAAGCACATAACACTATGCAATGGAATAAGAGTCTACCCTAGAATTTACATCTCTTCTCAATTTTCATGCTGTACAGAAATATGAAATACACATCTTTTCCAATGGGCTGTGTATCCACAAGTTTTTACTATTTTTCTTCTAGGATCAAGATCATCATATTCTCTATACTTTTATTCTCACATAAAAATCACAGAGGAAAATTACTGTGTACCTCCTAACATATTTTTATGGTGCAATAACCAAATCCAACTATTTAGCACCTCCATTAAGCTGAAAATGTTTATGATATCTTTAGTCTTATTTTTCTCACCTCTGCCTCAGTATGCTCCTTGTCATTTTTTTTACTTGTTTATTTATTAGGATTATATGCTCCAGCTAAATCCTTAACTTGATTTAAGAATCATACCAATGGCATCATTTCACTCATTTTACACTCTATATAAATTAAGAAGAAAGCATAATAGCCTGTCAAACAACTGTTCTGTCTCGGAGTTGAGCCAGATAGGGAGATCCACAACAGCTGGATTTCACAATGCTTACCTTTTTCACAGTATGTTTATGCCATTTTCAAGCAATGCACCCACCTCTTTTCTTTCTTTACATGTGAGGATTTTTTTTCATGTAACAGCAAAAATACACAGTCACAAATTGAGAAGAAACAAGAAACGAACTACTGTGCCTAAAATAATGCACGAGGCTAGTTACTCCAATGAAACCATAGGAGGCAGTGGAAACGGTATTTGTGCTCCTTCAGCACAGCTTCCAGCAACTCCCACAGCCATTGCTCCTCAAACAGCTGTGGGTTATTAGAAAGGGCCCTGAACTGAATCAAAGAGCCCTTCTTAGGGTGATTTCTTATCACAGAACTGTTAATGAAGACCTGGTATTGCCAGAGAAATACTTATCACAAAGAAATGATACTTCACTGCTGCTTGGTGGGTGACATAAGCTACCAAGAGCTCTGTCTTTTGTCTGTGTCCTGTTGAAAAGTTAATTTTATATCTCCACGTTTTTGTGATCCCTTGAGACTAACAAAAAAGAATCTTTGCATGCAATTATTTGGTTTATGGAATCTTTAAAAATGCAGTTAAAGCAGATAAACCAAAATTCATTCACCTTTTAAAATTTAAGGCTTTCATGAATAATTAAAAATACATATACTAATTCACTCAGGGAAAAAAAAAAAAAAGGAGCTTGAATAATTCTGGAATTATGCTGTTAAATCATCAAATACTGCTAGATGAAATGAGTGAATGGTAACTGCTTAAATTAACTCTAAGCATCCTGAAACTTTTGGCCAGGGGGTCAAAATTCTGTGTTCAGCAGCATTAGTAGGCGCAAGGTCAAAAGTTAGGGAAACTTAAAATTTCACACAAAATCAGTGTGAGTCCTGCAGGCTTGAAAAAGTGAAACTATGGGGCTTTAATTCTATGCTCTTGTGAATGTTTAGTAGCAAAGCACATTCTCTTTGGTCAGTGCCTCAAGATGCATTAAGAAAGTCTTCTGGAATTAGGCATTGGTAACAACATCTGCTCCAAGACACCAAGAAGGGAAAAAAAAGGGGAGTGAAAAGAAAACTGCTTGCCATAGAAAACATGCAGTGCCAATTATTTGTAAAAGCAAGAAAACCTCCCAAGAGTGACCCCAAACCTCATCATTCTACTCTATCATCAGGAAGCTGTATAGAAAAGAAAAAAGCAATTTTTTTCCCTCCAATGTACAGAGTTTCCAAGTCTACTGTGCAGAGACAAAAAGTATAACATTTTGATAGCTTCTGGTAATGAGTCATGAGAAAATATATAAATATTTATACAGGTTAGTATTAGACAACAGATACTTTCAGTGAGATATATCCCAGCTGGGACAACAACAGCATCAGGTATTAATGCTCAAAATCCTATTTTTTCATTAAAACTCAAAGAAAGAGCAAAAATATATCAGGTCTATACTGGAATGTAACACATCATTGTTTTTGCAAGTACTAGCATCAACTTTATCAACCATGAGAGCCTATCTGGAGCCATACTTGCACAAATACTAAAGTGTGTATGAGTGGCACGTAACAGGATGACATTTATGTGAAGTTTTAATGAAAAGGAAGACATTGAGCTAGAAAATGAAAAGACTGTCAGAAAAAAAGGAAAAACAGGTATATACACATCCTTATTATGAAAAAGAGAGGGTTTAGTCCTCATTCACTGTAGAACATAACCACAACAGCTGCTATTACTGTATTTTTATTTATAAAAGAAATTAAAAGTCTCCAGGTGTTTCAAAAGCTGGTATTCTCACCCTGAGGAATGCCAGAGTGTGACAAGCTGCACTGCACCCTACAGATAGATCTCAAGGCTACGTTATGTGGTGCAGAAATAAAAAGAAGAAAATAAAGCTGTGCTCTTTTGGAAAACCAGCACAATGTGGTTTTACATGCCAGCCTTTGCATTGTCAGAGGAGGCTTAAGAAGCTATTAAGTGACCTAGACAGAGACCTAGAAGTCCATGAACTAATGTTTACTTATGTAAACTGGCATTTAAAAGAAAAATAGATGAAATAGACTGTGTAAAGAAGCATCTTGTCACAATTTGCATTTAAAATTAGTGGGTTATTGTAAATCCTGAGTCTCAAAGGTTAAAGTACAGTGGGATCAGCTGAAAATTTCCGTAGTGCACTGTAAAATTTGTTTGAGACTAAACTGCATCTTTTGCAACCTTGTAAATATTTCTTTGCTGAAATCATTAATATTTATATTGTTGTCTCACTGACAGTGTTTGAAATTTCACAATTTTCTTAGCTTCAAGAAATACGAGAGCTGTGGGGTTTGAATACACTTTACAAAATCCTCTATTTCATTACACAGGACCCATTTTGATAGAACAAACAGAGCATGTTAAATGTAAGTGGAAGAAGGTTTTAAGCTTTGTCTGGGACAAATTTTGCTGAGCAGGAGTAGCTAGCTTTAGCATTTCATTTGTGCCAGCATAGTTAACATCCGATCCAACTTGGATGGAAAGTGTCTGTTCCAAATGTTCAGCAGATGGAAGGGTGGTGAGTAGTCACAAGAAACAGGTTATTTCTATTACAATAAATTGCTTGGAAAAACAGGTATTCTTCCACTGCTACTGAGATATCGCTGTAGCACAGAGTGTCCATAAATCAGGTAGACTACTGTCAGACCAAATGTAAGGTCTCTCACTCTGGCTATTGCTTCTTTGTAAAATCCAGTAGCTTTCCAGATGCTCATGCTCAGGGCTACAGTTAGATCATAAGGAGTTCTCCTTGCATGTTCTTCTGTCCCTTCAGAGCAGCGTAAAGCTTATTGAACTGGTGATTTTGCTGCTATAAGAAGCACTATAAGAGGCACTATATGTCCAGGTGACTTTCTGTTTCAGTGTTACCTTGGAAATTTCTCGTATAAAAGAAGCATTTCATAGTACTGTTGCTGCTGCTGCTTTTACCATTAAAAATAAAAGGTACCAACAGGAACGGAGCAGAATCAGTATCTCTTTCTTTTCAATACAACCACGTGTAATTCTCTTGGCATGAGAGCTGCCAGACACTTTGACTCATGCAGTCAGAGCTAATATACCAGTGTAAAAATAAGAGATACTGAGACAGCAGGAAGTGTTCCAGAAAAGCGGTCTGATCTTCACACAGCTTCTTTTCTTTCTTCTACTTGGCATGCTGTATTTTGCAGCTCATTAGTTATCATATGTTCACTTTGCTCTCTGATTCTCATGATAAATATCTCTGGTAAAGAAGAGCTCAGCTCAGAGAATCTGCCTTCCCATTTTGGGTACACTAAAGAAAGTACTTTTAACCCCAACACTCTCAGTCCCAGATTGCAGCAGTGTCTTTGAGGTCCTCATCTCATATTCCATTTGCTGTTGTATTTAAAAGAATAATAAAGAAAATAAATACTATAGCAATAATATAATCAACTCAAGCTGGTAAGCATGACACTATTTCTTGGATCTAGGCCATCCCCCTAGCGTTGTTTTATATATCCAGTGACAAATGCAGCAAAGGGTCTAAGGTTGGAATATTGATTTAACCCTGAACTGCTTCAGCATCTGTAGACTGCTCAGTTTCATGGCTCTTCCTTTGACCAATTGTATGTAGAGGAAATTCTCAAAGTTCGTTCAGAAACATCAGATCCAACTTTCTGATTTCTTCTTAACTGAACAGAGAGAAGTTATGTAATTTTTGCATTTTCATTTTTATAATAATTTAATAGTTTCTTATGTGGTATTTGGGGTTTTTTATATTACCTTTGCACAATTCTAGCACGGTTCTCTCTGTGACAGCAGGAAGATTTGTGCCCTAGTATGTATCAGACATTTAAAGTCTTCTGGTACTGAAAGCACTGTTACCACTGTGATTCCCTCCAAATAAAGCCAAGAAGGGACGTAAGCATAGGTTGGAAAGCAGCACTGAAGATGCAGTGTGGCCATTACACAGCTTTCTTCCTGTTTCTGTTTCAGAAAATCATCACTGGATGACAGAAAAATATGTTTCTCTGTTGGCATTTCTCTGTTCTCTGGCTACTCCTAGTAGTACAGCTACTCCTCTCATTATATTTGCTTGTTCTTCAGGTCTAGGTAGGGAGTTTCTCAGTGTTTACATAAAACTACACTACTGTCCAACATTACATTTCCATGCATTCGGTATGTGGGAGCAGCTGCAGAAAAAGTTTGAACCCTCCAAGATTTTTATTCTGATCTCAAGAAGGCACAGAAGATCTTTTTTTAATCATCTCCTGTGGGGCACCTTCTTTTTCTCTGTGAGCATGTTTGTCTTAATGTGTAGTCACAAACATATCTGTATTTAAGCCAGTTCTTTAAATACCATGGGAATTGGATTGAAAACAGTTCCCACAGGCTCAATAGAAATGGAAAATTAAGAGCTGGGAAGAAATCCAATGTATATGAATTATGCTTCTTCACTTCCGCTGGTTTCCATTTACAAAGAGACAGAGCTGATGATGCTACTCTGAAGATTCAGAAGTCCAGCACTCCAGTAAAACTATCTTATCATCTTCTGTCTCCATATAATTATTATTGCTAGTTCTTACAAAATTTTACAATTGCAATGAAATATAAATAATTAAATAAATTAATATTATTTTCAATATTATGACTAATTAAAGAAATTAATATTATTTTTAATATTACAATAGTACTTGATTTAGGAAAATGTACAGGGAAGCTTGCAGTCCTCATTAAATTGTACAGAAACATTTTCCCCATTGCTGTTGTTCAGCAGTTCTTTTGTACCTTGAAGTGTAAGCATGAGGATCTATATTCCTGCCAAAATTCTTAACTATTGACTCTAATGATTCTTTACACTATAATTTTAGGTATCCATAGAAATGCCTTATCCCAGACTTTGTCCATCTTCTCATCTTTGTGATATGTAGACAAGATCCATTGACCAACGCTGTTTTGCATGAGAACATTTCTCAAACATTGAATGGTTTGTAGTCTGTCAGGGAACTGTTTTTCTTGCAAACAAACAGCCTCAGGAGCATCTTACAAGTCAGAGATGAGAGGGATGCAGCCTTTGAAGAGGTTCAGCAGCCCAGAAAGCATTTGCATCAGCGTTTGCCCTTCTCACATAGGTGGAGAAGGCTGTATTTCTCTTCAGAGCAGATTGCAAAAGACATTGCACTTTCAAAGCTATCTGACCAAGGAAATTCTTCAAATTCACAACAACCTTTTTAAGTTTCTTCTGTGATGTTAAAAAATGAACTAATCCTTTAATTACAAGTTGAGCTGGAGATGCTGTTACCTGATTTGAATCTGAAATCTAACGTGTAAATGTGTAACAACTGCTTTTACCCAAGAACCTGTTGTCCATTTTCAAAGAGCCAACAACAATCAGAAATCTGTTTTTACCTCATTCTTTTCAGAAAGAGTGTTCTGACATCATGATGACCTTTGAAATGAACAGTATATGATAATGACAGAATGAATGAAAACATGCCTATTGTCTGTCTGAGCAAAACTTCTAAACCCTAGTGTCAACCATCTTTTAGTCACCCTTGTGATTCTCCAGATGTTAATGTTTAAGCTTTAAAGTCTACCAGCAGCTGTGACACTTTTGTGATGCCCCACGGCTCATACCTGGGTGTGAAGCTCAATGAGTTAGTGGGAACACCAGATTAAGACTTCTGCATGATCTGTTACTTCTGAATCTGTAATATGTAAGCTTCCTTTGATATGGCTCATTTTAATCTGAATCCTCTGAATCCAGACTGAAAATAATCTTTCATATTTTTTCTTAGTAACATACTTGATTCTTGTACAAGTATCAAATGTTTTAATGAGTTTCCTCAATTTTATGAGCCTTTTATTTCTTATTCTGAACCTTTGTTGAGACAAATCTCATAACAATGAAAGAATCTCTAGTCTCAAATATCTGCATGTAAACTTAATGACTGGTGGTAAAGCTTTTGTAAATATAGATCCTATGAAGAACAGTTTTTCCAAGATCTGATGGTGAAATAGAATCTGTGCGGCCTGTAGCCCAAGGGCAGTGTAATATCAGAAGTGAAATATTGAAGGTGTAATATCTGAGCATAATTTATAACAGCTTCTCATCTGAAACATGAGAGACATGTTAGAAACAATGTCAGAATTCCACAGTGCTCTTCTATTTTTAATTTGTCTTTTTGCATTAACTAAATTAAAACACATCATCAAAACCTCCAGGCATTGTATGCTTTTTAAATAACAGATAAGTATTATAAAGGATTTGTCATTGTAGTCTGAAAGCCTGCCTAGACTTTCTTCTAGAATATCCATTGAATCAGTCATATCTTCAGAAAAAATCCTAGGCAGAATATACAGATCTGCAAGTTGCCTTCAAGCTTTTAGCCAAATTGTAGCTGTCTCTGTTAAAGCCACTGTTGCACCAGTATTTTGGAAGATACCAATCTCTAGCATAAGTGGGATCATATTAGAACATCATTGTACAACTTTTAACTTACCTGAAAACACTGTGAAATGCTTTACAAATAAAGGAACATAGTATTCATGTATTTCCTACAAACATTATCAACAAGTAAACACAGCAGTTTACACAAGCAAATGTTTTTTAATGCTGCAACTTTACAGCATATGCAGAGTCCAGGAATACTGATGCTTACAGAACCTTAGTGTAAGATCCCTAGCTGAGAAGATGATAGGAAGCTTCCAACACAGATCAAAATCATGAAATGGGTTTCAGACAGTAGCTAAGGGTTCAACAGGATTGTGTGTAACAGTGTAGAGGCATTCTCCTGCTCTCCCCTCTTGATATGTGTTTGTGACTGGGCTGAATCACTAGCTGGTTCAGCAACCCAAGAAATCTCTGGGAGAAAGGTGGCATCAGAGAAATGGTAGAGAAATCTGTATCCTTTTCTGACACTGAAATCACCGGAGCTGGCTAGAATATTAACTGCATTTATAACGATCTATTCCATGTGACAAAATGGCCTTTTTCCTCTCAGCTCTTGTTCCTGTGAATTCAAGTGGAGGGCAAAAAAAAAAAAAAAAAAAGTGCTAATGTCCCATGTATGCATATGATTCAACTGGTTTCACCCCCTAGTGAATGCAGAGACCACACAGAACTTGGGCTTTAGTCATTCATATATACTATTTATCACGGACGAACATATTTTACTTATAATTAGGATTATTCTTGCCCACAAGTTGATGGAGAAAAATAATAATTGTCTATAATGATTGTGAACTGCACAACTGATTCAACTAAAACATTATTTGTCATCAATATGGCTTACCAGAGCCCATCTCTGCATGTTCAGCATGTGCACACATGTGAACTACATGTGTACTGCATACTACACTGGGCAGAGACAACAGTCGTTTTTCTCGCTCAGTCTCCCAGACCAGACTGCAGGTCCATCATCATTCTGATCAATCTTCCGTACTTACAGACTCACGTCAAGAAGATTGGCAAATTGATTTTGCCTTGTTTGGATGCATGCTTTGGTGACCTGATCACATTTCAGCCCTATGGCCATTTCCAGCCCAGAGTGCCAAGCAGATAAAATGGCAAACAGATGCTATACAGCCTACGGGCTCTTCTAGCATGAAGGGGAGCTTCCAAAACACACATGGCATCTTGCAACCTGGCAGTAACTATGAAGCAGTCAAGCAGGTCTGCTGCCATTAAACAGCAAGTGTGCAACTTGCACAGCTCACTAGTGATAATGCAACCTGGGAAAGCAACTGTATTTGTACCAGAGGTAACTATTTCTATTTTACAGCCAAGTGTTCTTTTGCAGGTAACTTGCCATTTGTGATAGAAATGTTATTTACTGCTTTGATGAAACTGCAATTCATACTGGTCCTGGAGATTCATACTGGTACTAGAGAGTGCTGTAAAACCCCCAAGCATTTAAAGGAATATGTCCATGTGCTCAGAACATTTTAATTTTGCATGTTAACTTTAATTCAATAGCTGGAAAAAAAAAAAATCATTGAAAACAACACAGCCTATTCTCAAACAGAATTACAGCCCTGCTTGAAAGATAAATGAGCTACTCAGCAGCTACTGTGTTACCATTATTGCTTATATTCACTTAGCATGAAATTTCTTGCATTTCCCATTCTGACTTAGTAAAGAAAAAAAGAGTCAAATGAGAATGCAAAACACCTCAGCTCTATTAGTCCTCATTCAGAGTGATGAACATCACCATTTTTTATAGACAACACCTCAGGGTGGGGGGAAATACTTGCACAGGTCATTTGTGACTTGTGTATTATGATTCCTGCTAAGTACAGGATGGAAAGTGCAGTGTCTGAACAGGCCAAGATATTTGGCTACATTAACCTACCAGGACGTTCCAAGATCCACTAGATACGTAACTCAAAACAAGCTCAATGCCCCATACCAGTATCATTTTTAACTAAAGTTACTTCCAAAATAAACAACTTGGCCTTCACCTTGAAATTTATCTTCCAGAAGCACCATGTTTTCACATAGCAGAAAAAGGACAACAAGAGATAAATCCCTGCCTAGGCTAAATTAATTTGGGTTTTGGTACATATCAAGTTTTAAAAACAACCCTGTTCTCATGAGAAACAAGTGCAGTGAGAACCAGCTATCGAGGAAGCACAGTCTGCTTCAACTGTCTGGGGAAAACAAAAATAAGCCTTCTACGAAAGCTTATTGCAAGATGCTACC
>JANHGB010021374.1:14762-27299 GCA_026283785.1 Coracopsis vasa | reverse complement strand
CTCTAATCTCCAGTATAAACTTTTAACTGTTGAAATGTTTTCTGTTAAAATACTGCTAATAAAAGCTCTTTCAAAACAAAAATGAAATTATGCCAGAAAGTCTACAAGGTGTATATAAGGATTAAAAATTTCTTTATTATGAGAAAACACTTTGAGAATTGAATCATTCAGCTTTGAAAAATAGAAGGATGACAAAAGACTTCATTATGTGTAGTTAGGAAAGAGCTGTTCATACTACAGTAGAATAATTAGAACTCAGTGATCTGAATCTAGTAGATACATTTAGACACTGTATTAGATAAATATGAGGAAGCATAGGCTTTTTTAGTTCTTGGCTCTTACATAGACTGTAAATTGCTTAATGTCCCTTTGTCTCAGTTCCTTCATATGTAAAATATACTGTTGGCTTTGACTGATTTGCTAAGCGTTGTCTATAGTCCCTTGCCCCTATAGGGTTGTTTTGGTTTTTTTTTCCTTTGAGCCTGCTATGTTGTTAACGGATTGATTCTGTAGTAATGATTTGGATGTGTTACCTTTACAGTGTGTCCTAAAGTTTATGGCGCTAAGCATTTACCTTAGTGCAAAAGCTTGGTTCCTAGCTGCAGCTTCCTCCATTTTATAGGTAGGATACAGTTACACATAGCTGTTCATCTGTAAGTGACTTTAGGCTCTGACTGACATTCATAATCAACCCTAAACTGGAAGAGAAAATTGCCTGGTTTAAAAACTGTACTTCTGTCTTTACACAGAAGTATCATTTTTATAATTAGACCACAACTCATTTTCTTTACTAATAGCACAGTTTTGTTTCTACAAATGAGGAAAAATAAATGCTTTATATGACGACAGGGGAACTGAATTAAATCCACAGTGTTTGGCTCTGATCTGATAATTTTCTGGGTTTTTTATTTTGTTTTCATTCCCCTAAATTGGCTTAATTTAATACTGAATTAATGTGCTGTCTCTCCCTTGGTCCTAATTTCTGCATCAGAAAATCTGCTTCTAATGCCATGCATTGTTTTTCCAAATGTCTGCTATTCTCGGAGATGTGATTTGATAGCATGTGGATCCAAGTAGATTTTTATTTATACAAGGCAGAGAGACTATATCCAGTGAGATTCAGGCTTATCCTTATTAATTTATTTTTAGTTAAAGAATTGGCTTGGATTCACATTCTTTGAGACCCTTTATTCTTAAGTGGGAATTTAGAAAACCATGCTTAAGCAACTTTGTTGTATGTACATTTTCTGCTTTTTCTTTACATATACTGCTTAGGAGCAACCTATAGCCCAGTTACCTATCATAGTGTCATAGAATACCAGGTTGGAAAGGACCTTGAGGATCACCTGGTCCAACCTTTCTTGGCAAAAGCACAGTCTAGATTAGATGTCCCAGCACCCTGTTCAGCTGAATCTTAAGAAGTGTCCAGTGTTGGGGAATTCACCACTTCCCTGGGAGATTATTCCAATGGCTGATTGTTCTCGCTGTGAAAAATTTTCCTCTTGTGTCCAGTTCAAGTATCCTCAGGAGTAACTTTTGCCCATTAGCCCTTACCTTTTCCATGTGACTCCTTATAAAAAGGGAGTCTCCATCTTCTTTGCAGGTACCCTTTAAATACTGGAACGTGGTGACAGGGTCTCTCCTGAGCCTTCTTTTCTCAAGACTGAACAAACCCAGTTATCTTAGCTTTTCCTCATATGGCAGGCTTCCCAGTGCTTGGTCATCTTTATGGACCTTCTTTGGACCCTTTCCAGCCTATCCACAGCTTTTTTGTATAGCAGCAACTAAAACTGAACTGAACTTAATATTCCGGATGTAGCCTAACGAGCACAGAGCAGAGTGGGATAATAGCTAACTTATCTCTGCTGGTGATACTATGGCTGTAGTCTCAGTGTTTGGAGAATTCTGGCACATTGCTATTGAAAGACTGATTCCTCAGTCTGCTAGCTTTTTGTTACATGGATTCTCAGGTAGTGCAAGTGTTAATTATACCCTGCCTTTGTGGTCTATTTTATAGTAGGGAATGACTAAAGAAAAGAGTATGTGAGCACCATGATATGTCAAAAACTTGTAACCACTTTAACTCTGTGGGAACGCAACAGAGTTGCTGCTGTAGAGGGTCTGGTGGTCCTCCTCTGCAAGCTCTGTGTTGTTTCCTAGCTCACCTACACTTGAGCGCGCAATCTTACAATTACAAGTGCATGGGGATATCTATTGCAAGATGTAATGAACTTCAAAATGTCATCTGTAATCATTTGCAATTATTTTGCTTTGCTTTTAATGGTATTTTTTAAGGCAATGCTCCCTGAATTGCTTACAAGGTAGAGACACAGATGGCTGTGAACTGATCTTGTTAGAGTTTGTTAAAATAGAATGACAGATCTACCTTAGAAATTGAATACAGATGCTGAAAAGAGAAAGTTATTTCTTTTTATCTGACTTCGTATGGAAAAAGCTGGTGCTTCAAATTTGTTTTCTTTTTTTTTTTTTTTTTTTAAATGGGGATTCAGGCATTTTGTTTGTCCTCAGCTGATAATTCACTTTCAAAACATAGTTAAATGGCTCTGAAGATGACTACCAACTGTAATAAATAAAGAAGGATTTGATTCTGGTATTTGCCAACTATCCACAGTTCCCGGTGACTTCAGTTTCAGGTTTTTTTCTGTAATTTGTACCTTAGTCCAGGCTAATCAATATAAACATCGTTAGGCATAATGCCTATCTATCTTACAAAGAAGATTTTTTTTTTATTTTTTTTTTTTGTAGAAAATTAAGTAGTTCTGTAACTCCTGCATGGTACTTCATGTCATTTTTTCAACTCATTTACTTTTTACCCTAAAAAGAGCTGACTGAAGAGTTACACCTTGTGTTATTACATCAGTACAGGAAGCTTCTGTGAGATTATGTTTCCATATGTAAACTCAATTTACAAATCAGAAAAAAAAAATTACTGTCTTTTGTTAAATTGATTGACTGAGCTGAGGAGAAATGGGACACTAAAGCACATTATTTAGATGTGTACCAGAAACAGAAAAGTTAAAAAATAGCCACCAGTTAGAAACAGTTATATTTAGTTTCATTCTGCTAATCAGTAAAGCAATTTGAGAGAAAAGGGCGGTTGGCAGTTAGTGAAAGAAGGGGTTGTTAAGAAAGCAGAGATGGGAAGATGATTATTCTGCACAGAGCTGACAGAAGCAGGTGGTGAATGCCTATGAAACGTTCAGGGGTAGTTGGCAGGTGTCACTGGGAAAAATAGAATGTGCAATATCTTTATTCGGTCCATAACTTTTACTGTCTGGTATAATAATGGGTTTTGGTTTTCAGACTCATATGTTGAAGGTATTTTATAGGTCTCACTTGAGGTTTGGGACGGAGAGAACAGTGATATAGAGACTGTTCTGTGAAAAATGGTTTCCTCCAGCAACTCTATGTTTCTGTCCTCTGCCAATTGGCTTTTCTTTTTGAGATGTGGTGTAATTTGGTTTCAACTGTATGGCTTCAACAAGGACATTCTGTGCAGTGACTGAAATGTATTACAGCCTGAGATCAATGGCTACAGGGCATGCAGCTTTTAATGACTCAGTTGTCCGACTAATTAACCATGGCAGCTTAGAAGGTAAATTGAAAAGTTTTACTCTGTAATGGTCTCATGTCACTGATGTTTGTTAATTTTGGGGGATTCTCCCTCTAAGAGTGTTAAGTGAAGTTAGAAGTTGCTTTTAGACTACGAAAAAAGCATAGTACCAGGAAATTATGTTCTGATATATGTAATTTCTTTGAAGATTACAACAGGTTAATTACTTTGATTTTTTTTTTAGTAGATTTTAGAGTAGAATGATATGAAACACTAAAAATGCTCACTTAAGCAAGGTTGGAAGGTGTTTTTCATGGCAGGAGTCAGTAGTGTAATAAGGGTATGTAGAATTCATGTATAATTCATGTCTGTTGTAAGACACGATCCTGTTTTGCCATAGCAATATTGAGTGGAGGTCATCTTTCAGTTATTAATGTGGCATTATCCTCAAATCAAATGTTCTTATGTTTGAGAACGTAATTTTATGTCACTTTTTCTTTGTTTTGTCTGGCTTGTGCTTGGTGCTATACATGCATAATGCTCCAAGAGAGGCTTACAGGCATTCAGTTGGACATTGAATTTACAAAACTTTCAGACATCCTGCTAACGCTGAAAAATACCTCATGACACATACTTAACTTGGAGCATCTTAAAATGTAGGTATCTAAAATGATCTGTGCACTTTGAAACAGAATAGTTTGGTCATTATTAATTTACCAAAGTTTCTTTAGAAGTGAATATATCAAAATGCAGTGTGAAATTCTTTTGTGTTCTAAATTTGGTAGAAATCAACATCACTTACATGAAAAAATGAAATAACCTTTGTGTGAAATACTAATTTTTCTTATATAAGTAGAAAAATATATTCTGGTGGACTGACTTATCTCTGATAATGATGCTGGCAGCTCTGGGCAAAAATAATACTTTGAGGATGATACTGTGAATCACTAGGTAATTTTCATTAACCACTGGAATAAGCAGAGAGTTTTGAAGCACCACTAATGCAATGCATATATTCATATAGCCCAACAGGTATAAAAGCCCCAGAAATAATCTTCAGTTTTCTATCTAGATTTTCTGTAAGTGGTACAGAGAAAGAAATATTAGGATGGGAGGGGGCTTATCAGATGCTTAATTTTAAAAAAAAAATATTGTGATGCATTGGTAGTATTCAGAGCATGTAATTGTTAGGCATAAATTCATGCCTTTTGAGTTAGTATTTGATATAACTGTATCAAGCTGGGAATAGTATTTTCAACCAGAACTATAGACAAAAGTTTGCTTTTAAGCCTGCTACATTAGTCCCTCTGAATATTGTTGATTAGTTCTGGGTTTTTTAAGTAATAGAATAAAATCTGTTTCCTGTAAGGATTATAAGTAAAAAGAGTGAAACTGATTTTTCTGTTTCACTGTACTTAGTATGTGTCTGAATTACACTGTACCAGCAACTGAAGACTTGCTCTGCTTCACACCTGCTGTCATGTTTCCCATTGGCCACAATTAGTTTTAAAGGATTTAAGGGAATCAATGAGTATATTAGCACCAAATTTAAAATTATTAACAGCCACTCCAAGCATTTGAACCATAAATTGACCAAAATTAATGTTGCAATATGACAGATCTACTATGGTGAAACTGCTGGAAATAAAGAGACCCAGAAGTAACCAAATGAATAAGGAGGGACAAAGCAAGCTCTAGGAGGTTACAGTGAGATACACACTAAGTAACTAGCAACCAGGATATTTCAGGTACAGGATTTCTGTAAATGATTAAAGTCATAATAGAGGCCTGATAGAGGCCTTTGAAATGATAATGGTAATAATCCTTTAAATATGAAATATATAGGGAAAAGGCATTAAAAAGTTCCTTGCATTTTTTAGGTTTTTTCACTGCATTCTTTTATATATATCTGTGGTGGCTGGCTAAAATTTTTGATACTTGAAAATTGGACAGGTATCACACCTTTACTTACTCATTATATGTTCTAGTACAAGGGCAGTACAAACATTGCATTCTTGTCTCATGAGCTGCATTTAACTGTGGCTTCAGAATTCCCAGGGATGCTAGTTCCTATGTCTTGATCCAAAGTCCTCTGGAGTTACTGGAAGCCTGTTGGCAAGGAATAGTCTTTAATGTTATTCTTTTCGCTGTTTAACTCGGCAAGAATACTTTATCATCCATTGCTCTGCCGTTCTAAAACATTATACCATGACCGTAATGCCGAAACACTGTTTGCATACTGTTCCAGACCATGACTGGAAAAATCTGTCTTGCTTCTGTGGGATTTGAAGACTACTTTGGAGGCAAATATGTCTTCACTCATACTTTTCAAAGTGTTTTATTCTTTTTCTTCTTCTTCTTCATTTCTTTTTCTGTTTTACCTTTTTCTTCCTCTGCTCTCTAATGCAGAGCCAGAAAAATTTTTTTGGTCCCTTCATATTTCATTAATTGTGACAAAGGGTGCCTTTGGAGATGCTGTATCACTCCAGGTAATTTCATCAGCGTCGAAATGGATGTTAGCCAGTGGCCTTGACACTGTAAATTAGTCTTTTAGGAAAGATTTAAACAGACAACAATAAGGTGTAGGTATCTTTAGAATAGACCGTGGGGAACTCAGATGACAAAAGCATACAGCATTCTCTGTAGTGTTTTTCAAATTTTCTTGAAGGTTTTACATTTGCAACAAGACTCACACTTTGGAAAATCAAAACAGTAGTGGCAATTTCCAATAAATTGTCAAATATACATTTCAGAATCTCTCTTTCTCCTTGCTTGGATGTAATAAAATGCCATAAGGTCTGATAGTCACCCACACATACTAATATATTAAGTCCCTGTGAAATAAACCCACAAACTTTAAAGTGCTTACTTTTAGCTCCTGCAAGTGCTGTGTAGTAATCACACAAATGCAGTACTTTATTTGTATAGTAAAAAAGATAACTTAGTATATGGAATGTGACAATACTGAAACAATTCTGAGTCTTTGAAATATTTAAACTGAAATGTTATTAAATATTTCTCAGCTTATGTCATTAATACACAGGATAAAAAGACTTCTACAACTGAGAAGCTTGTGATGTGTGTTGTTGGAATTTTTCATTTGTGTTTCACATTTTGTAATAAAAATGAGTCCATAATGTGGTTTATTACATAACATTTCAATACATATTCAGTAATAATCTGATTCTTTTGTATGTACTGAGAATTCATTGAATAAACAAAAAAGTGATCTAAAGTTATATTAAAATATCAGAGATTTTATTCTACACTTGAGTAATTTTGTTCCATTTCTAAAGTTGCTTTTCCGTCACAATTTCCACAAAGTCCATTAGTGATAAATGATCTGGCTATGTGAATAAGTAGTTATGCAAGTTGATCTAGAAACTGCAATTTTCAGCCCTTAACTAGATCAGCAATTTTTTTTTTTTTTTTTTTTTGAAACTCACTGTAATGGGTTAGTTTGCCTCTTTTTAGGGTTCAGTAAATTAAGGAGGGTGCAGCCCTAGTTGATTAGGGCTGCAGGTGCAGTAAAAATTAGTTCAGATAGGTTCAGGATAAGATTTTGTTTAAGGAACAGATGCAGATTTTTGGTTCTGTTTGTACAGCTTAACATTAGATAAAGGACTGTCTAAGTTTTAAAATAGTAATTATAAGCTAACAAATAATAGAAAACCAATTCAGACAAACAGAATCTATGTCACTTACACAATTAGCTTCCAGGGAGACATCAGAAGATGAAACTGGATGGTGGCTGAAGGGGCACTTCTTTCAAAGTATCACCTGTTGTATCTGCTTTCTTACTTTATGTTTTGCCAACTTGATTTACTTACTTACAAGTAATTTTCTTTTTATCAGTTTTGATTATGAGGCTAACTTTAATTTAGGGTCTGTATTTTTGACAAGCTAATAATCCTCCATCTGTTAGAACTATTAATGTTGCATTAGTTGGTTGCCATGGAAAAATTATCTACAATCTGTCCACTTAAAGAGTGGCATATATCTATTCTTTATCTGAACAGATCCCTCCTTTGTATTCATTACCCATAGCACTCCATAATACTTCTGGAAGAATGCTGAGATCTTTTATTTAAATCTTGATTTTGGTTATTTATCCAGTAATTCTGTAGTCCTCTATGTTCATGCACATTTATGCTATATTTATATTATTACTATTCTTACCATAACATAATTTTTAAATAATTATATCAGTGTCATGTATTGTAAAAAGAAGTTTTGGGGGCTTGGATGGTCATAGAAACAGCAAGGAAGCTTTAAAATAGTAAAAATGGAAACATTTCTTTATGGTTTTAAGCACAAATTTGAGGTAGGGGAACAAAAATAACAAAAAAAACCAACCCAAAAAAACAACAAAATTGAAAAGAGATTTATTTGCCCAGCCTTGACAAATGTAAAGTGTAGATATGTAAATCTCAGCCAGTTCCTTAGGCTTCTTTTAAAGTCAGCAGAGATAAGTGTACCAGAGTGTAATTCATCTTGCTCTTCTTAGATGCATTTCTTAGCATAAGATTAATTTCCCTTCATGGATTGTAAAGGGAGCTAGTATGACTACCTGAGACTTAAATTCCTAACCTGGAGGTGCCTAAACTAGGACTAACTAATCTGTGCATCATTTGAAGCAGAAGGCATTGTTAGCCCATTTAGTCTGAATTTCTGTGTATCACATTTCACTCAGTGGCTGAATCCAGCAACTTCAGCTAAAGCTGACATGAAGCTGAGCCAGTATTAAGGTCAGATTTAAGCTCATCCATTGCAGAGGCTTTTGTCATCACATACCAATCTGAATTCCAAAACCTGCATTGGAACACTCATCTCTGAAAGAAAGTGGATGAGTGAACTCTTAGCCTTTTATTTTTCTCTCTCTCATGCTGAACTACGATAAAATCCATCTCCTATGTAAGCCAGGTTTTCTGATAAATGATGAATACAGAGAATTATTCTATCCCAGCTACTAGGACCCTGTTTGATTCTAGTTAATTGTCTTGCCTACCTGTGGCCTGGTTCCAGACCTGAAATAATTGTTGCAAATTATTGCTCTGCTTCAAACAGCATTTTGTTCATTTCACATGCAGCAACTTTGTTCCCTCGCAGCCAGTAACTTTCAATATCCTCTCAAAACATCATTTCTGTATATTAGGTGTGAAAAAGTCCCTCTGGATGCTATGACTTCTAATCTATTTTTGAGAATCTGGTGCTTGCTTTATCTTCAGTTTCATTTTCCCACCTTCAAAATATTGCCATATTGAGACTCAGTTAATACCAAATGCAGCAGCTTAAATTCTGATTCCATTCTGTCTCATCATGTTCCACCTGCTAAAAAAAAAAAAAAAAAAAAAAAAAAAAATCACTTTACTAGTTTTCTGTAAAATTTCTTGTAGACTTAAAAGTGGCTTTTTTTCTCCCCTTACAAGTGCTTTCACAATACTGGCCTAGTATGCTGTGGGTCTCTGACCATCTTTTATCACATGGCACTAGTTCTCCATCTAGGCATGTATGCGTCACTCTTACTTGAAATGTCCTCATTATCAGCTGTATTTAGCCTTTAGCAGCTGTTTCTCTGACTGTAGAGTTATCCTGTGATACAAATTTAGCAAATTGACACCATCCTGTCTTTCAAATCCACATTTAAGGAACACAGGTATGCTGGAGATTTTTAATGAGTGTTTAATCTGTCAAGCACATGGTGTCTACTGTGAATAAATGCTTTGATGTCTGTGATTTTAGTACTGACAACATCTAGGATTTAATATATGGTGTAATAGAATTCAGCAGAGGAAATCACATGCTATGTTTTGGTTCGGTTCTTAGAATATATTCTGTTTCAATATATCACTGACTTCATCTGGTTTCCGAGATGAGGGAAATTCAAGAGATTGACTGGTCATCTTGTAACATTGTCTCAAAATATAGGATAACTTAAAATATGAAGCAGTAGTAATACATGGGGAAGTATTTTTCAGGTTGGCAGTTGTCAGGCTTTCAATGCCTGAAGATTATTTTTGGTTTAGTTTTTTCCTTATTATTTGTCATTTTTTCATACCAATCTGACAACAAAGGGTTTTTTTCCTATCATCAAACTAATTTCAGTCAGCTTCTGACTCTTTAAACCAGAGTTTCAGCTCCAGAATGCCTAAGGGATACAAGCTATTTGCAGACCTCGATGCAAATCTCAAACAATAGACTCTTGCTTTGCATAACTGGGATTTAGGTGCTCTTGTTGAGCCTCCTCCTTTGGCTTGCTCACCTTTCACAGAGCAGCTTAATCTTTCCCAGCCTCATCAACCATCACTGTCAAGTGTATACAAAGTAATGCAGTGGTGTTTACAACTCTTTCATCCCTGGATGCTATCCCCCTTGATAAATAGCAGCAGCTAAGCACACTTGGAGTCATGGGGTTCATCAGGGCTCAGATTTCTGCCAAACTTGAGCAGTGCAGATGATATTTATGTCAGTATTGCAGGACACAAGAGGGAAACCTTTAATGAAGAATATCCCCTCCTCTTCAACCTTTGCCATATCTTAATGTTAGTTGTTTTTTTCCTCTTTCCCTTTTACTCAAGCTGTACTCTATTTATTCTGACATGAAATAAGAATTATATCAGTTGATCAGCCGTCCCATTAAAAACTTGTGCCAAAGTGGGATTTCCCATGGCACCGGGGAGTAAAAGACTATCAGCTTGGGCAGCAGCATGTCCTTCAAACTGGCAGTGGCTGGAACACTGGTGGGAAAAATTGATGTATGTTTCTGGAGAAGAAACAAGGATCTGCATATGACTAAATGAGAAATATAAAACTTTGAATCTACTATGCCTGTACCTTCAGAAGGTCTAAGTCCAAACAGCTATATATACAGCAGAATCACAGGTTTGTAGGGGAAGGCAGTGGTGGGTTTAGAAAATAATATATAAATTCAGGTGAGAGTTAACAGGAGGCTGGCTGTCAGCTGGTCTAGATAGATCTTATTTAGCAGGAAAACAAGTACCTGGTACAAATAGAATGTCCCTGTTTCTATCTATCAGTTTATTTTAACTTTCTTTCTAGCTTCATGATTCTATGTTCTATAATTCTGTGATTCATCCATTTGCTATTTATGTACTAATAATTAAAAAAAAGTGCTTCATATTAACCACTTGAAATTTCAATGCTTAAATATCTTTTTAAATATACTTCCAGATGACTCAGTGAGATTTGTTTATGTTCATAGCTAGCTAATATAAAATATAAATCAGAGTCTGGGTATATGTATACTTTGTGACATATGTGTGTTTTACCTGTAAATACGAAAATAGTTTTAAAAAAAAACTATAGTAGAGGACATTACTGAATATTTACTTAGCAATAGAACTTAGAATACCTAGCATTACGGAATGCTAAAATTAAGGTCTGCACACATGACTGATAATACAGTCTTTGCTTGTATGATCATATACATTTTTAACAAGAGCCTTAAGCCAATACCTCGTTCTCTGAGCCTTAAGCCAATACCTCGTTCTCTCAGGCTTCACTGAAAGAAAATGCTGTCTGTAGGTTACCTGATTCATTTATTTCTGTTTTGAAGATGTGTAACGCCAGAAATGGAACTGACGACTGTGAAACAGGATGATACCATCGTTAATGCAGCCATGTTAAAAGCAGTATCCTTATAAGTGGAAAAATAAGAGAAGCTTTTATGAACCTATGCTCTTTTTCTATTCTTGACTTGAAGCAGCAGATTTTAAGATTGAATACTCCTGTTGAGAACAGTTGCTCAGATATCTATCAGTTATGCCACCTGTGGTAGGAAGAGGTAGCCTATGGAACAGAGAGCCACAAGAGGAGAAAGTGAGGGGTGATAGACTAGTTATCTTTTAGGAGAAAGAGAGAGACAAAGCAGTAAAGCATGGCAGAGTCCTGAGGGAAGGAAAAGGAAATTCCTGGAACCTACATGTGAATTTCAAAAATATATCTTCCATCTAGTGCATTAAATACTCTTGTAAGTATAAACTGTGAAAAATGTGAGGTCAGATTTGCAGAACTCTTGTGTTTCCAATTGTAAATAAAATCAATTAAGACTTCCCTCAATGAGGACAATGTTATAAATTAGTGTATGAAGAACTCAGGTCTCAAGTGATTAAAAGTGTGTAAAAAAACCTAGCGGGCATCTTAGTACAACTGTGATTAATTTTGAAACTGAAAATTAGTTGTAATAAATCAAATCTTAGGAATTTGTGTTTATGAAGCATTCATTGACTATAGCAAAGCCACCATGGAAACAGTGATGAAGAAAATAATTTCACTTTCAATACAAGGTTTGAATAGTGTCTGCTAAATAACATATGGGGTCAAACACTGAATAAAGAAAACAACAAAAATGCTACCTTGAATAACAATAAATGCAACTAGAAGCTTTGAGGTAGAAATATAATGAGTCATGTAACTAAAATATTATGAAGGATGTGTCAGAGAGGCTATAAACTTGCATATGCATAGGCAATTTTTCTGACAAACTTCAGAGTGCTTGAATATGTAACCATGGCATTCTGCTCACAAAGGGGTGTGCATACTCCAGATTAATAGAATTCTGCATATTTCTAACTTCTTAGAAAACAATCTGCCATCTGATCAGCTATAACTGTGTTGATAATGAATTAGGATCATCAGCATTTTTCCAATCAGTGCCACAAACTGCTTCAGCTTCAGGCAGTGGAGTAGCAAGTAGCAGTAGTAGACTATGCATCATCTATGTACCAGCTGCTACAGATAATGGGACATAAGGAACCCAAAGTATAAAAATATTGAGGACCTTTGAAGATCATTGCAATTTCTTTAAGGAAATGTACCCTACTGATTAGAGGCACTTCTACCCATATAATGTCAGCAAATCTGGTTCTCTATTTCTCTATATATACACATATACATCACTTCCTAGGTGTGTCTTTTCTGGCCTCTGGATACTGCTTGGTTCC
>JANHGB010021374.1:0-14752 GCA_026283785.1 Coracopsis vasa | reverse complement strand
CCAGCAACTGAACGTGGGATAGCTGTTGAGAAAGCGACTGTGATAGGTTCCTACAGCCTGGGACACCTGAGAGCAAACCTGGCTCATTAAGTACTTTTGCCTTTTCCATGTCTTATATCACTAGTTTTCCTGCTTCACTGAGCTGTGGACCTCTACTTCCCTTAGCTGCTATTATACATATAAAAACTCTTTTTGTTGCACTTCGCCTCCTGAGTTCATTTCCACTTCAGCTGAGCTCTGCCTTTCTTAACAGCATCCTTTCATGCTTGGGCAGTGCCCTTGAATTCTTCCTGGGTAGCCTATCCCCACTTACACCTTCTTTGTACTTTGCTTTTGGTTTTGAACTTCTTCAGGTGTTCCTTGTCCATCCATGCTGGCCTTCTGTCTTGCTTGCTTGACTTTCTGCATACTGGAATGGACCATTCTTGTGCTCTGAGGAGATTGTCCTCTAAGATGAACCAACTGTTCTAAGCCTGTGCCTAGATCACTGAGCAAGATAAATTCTTCTGAGGTTCCATATTGTCATTATTTTTCTTGGTCATTCCTGTGAGATTTTTAAGCTCCACAATCAAAAGGTTACTGCAATCAAGGCTACCCTTGAGTGCCCCATCTCCAAACATTTCTTGATGGCTTTTGAGTAGCAATTCCAGTAGACCATCTTCCATAGTTACATTGCCCATCACCTGTGTCATGAAATGTTTACCAGTACACTTCAGGAGTCTCAAGGGTTTACTCCTACTCTACTCCTGTTCTGTTCTGTTCTCTGCGATTTGCCCCTCCAGCAGATATGAGAATTGTTATGTACCATAAGTAATGGGGCTTGTTATCACAAGGCTTCTTCCAGCTTTCTAAAGAAAGCTTCATCTGTTTCCTCTGCTCAGTCAGGTAGTCTGTAGCAGAAGCATACCATGGTGTCAGCTGTGTCAGTCTGTCCTCTGAACTGGCTCATCACCAGTCCCAAGGCCAAACTCTAGACATTCAGTTTACTCCTTTGCTCAGAGCTCACCTCTCCTCATTGCTATCCCAGCTGGTCTTTCCTGAAGAGCCTATGTCCATGCAATGCAGATTGCATATGCTGGTGCAAGCTCCCCCACCTCAGCTCCTCAGTGCAGGAGAGATCATTTCAATGAAAATTCCAATAAATAGCACAGACTATTTTACATTACTTTTGCAACTCTGGCTGTTAGGGTAGCTGCCAGATGTAGTCATTCCTTTTATGAAATCCTGTAATGAAAAAGTTACAACACTCTCAGCAGCAATTGTGGAAAGCCACAGAGCAAAGTGGTCCTCAGTCAGTCTTAGCTTTTCAATTGGTCAACTGTATAGGTTTAAAGATTTGACCTTTCTTAAAAGTGGGAATACACTTAATGGTGATTGAAAGCCTCTTTCTAAACAAATAAAAAATCAGTCTTATCTAATTTAAAAAATCTCTGATGAATTAGCCATCACTAATGGGGCAGAAGACTAGCTATAAATATTGGAACTCTGACGTGTCATGAGCCTTCTCCCCCAGCAAGGAAATTACAGATATGATTTAAACTGTCAGATTATTACTATTCTAAATTATGTTTAGTTGCAGCAACTCTGTATGTAACTTGAATGTATATATTCATTCATTTTACTTCAAAATAGAGGATCTGACAGTTAAATCAAACACTGTAGTGTAACATGTGAAGGCTGGTAATATATATAATATGAGAAGCTTGCTGTTAAAACTTCCCTAATATCACATAATAATACAAAAATCTGTGATTAAGGAAAATCAGAGGAGATAAGATCAAGGATAAACTTGTCTCATCTGATAACTTTTGGGTATGCTGGGGATAGACCATATAGATTTGGCATATTTTGTATGAATATTTCATCATTATGAAAAGTAAGAATGTAAATTTGCCAGATGCCATACTAGTAAATGCAGGAGTTAGGGGTGGTACAGAAGAAACAAAAGAAAAAATTAATTTAGTATCTTTGTGTAATCACACATTAGGAGATAAACAGATAATGACAATGTCAACACTTTCAGGACTATTATGTTACCTTAGACTTAGCAGTATTATGGTTGATTAAAGCATATAAGAAAGTGTAAGGAGAGAAGATTAAGATAGGGTGAAAGGTATGTTCCAAAATCCATGTCATTGTGGAAATATCACACTGTTTTGGTAACAATAATAGTGTGTATCTGGGACAGGGTGTGAAACTATTCCTAAGGCTGTAATAGCATGCAGCTTCCCAGTCATCATATATGGCAGCATTCTTTTATTACCATCACAATTAAAGTACATTCATCTAGGACAGTCAATGACGATAGATACCTTGAATTTAGATCTCTGAAGCACCATACTTTTTTTTTTAATCATAGTTTTATTATTGTTCCAAATGTCATCAGTTCTCAGATGCAGCAGAATATTAACATACAGACTGGCTCACTGCCAATATATGGTATATTATACCATATAGGAAAAAAACATTGTGCCTTTACCTTGATATGACACTTAAAAGAAACAGTTGAAAGCTGATGCATTGTTCAGAAATCATTTTTTCTTTTTCATTCTCTCATACTTCCCCTTTTGAAGAAATAGTTTGTAAGTACCCAAAGCAGTATTACAAATTCTAAAGTAATTTTAAGACTACTTGTGATCCTACAGGTTGTGTTGTCCCATGGTATTTCAAACCTGTGTCAACCAAAATCAGCTGCTTCATTGTGTTAATCCTGCTCAAATACCTGGTGGACTAGATTCTTACTCTGAAGCCCTGATCTTTGACTCCTGATTATGGGATATATTATAATGTTGCTATTTATAAGTCTTGGAATACTGCATATTTCATTTTACTTAGCATTTGGTGCTATTCAAATATTCTGGGAAATATTTTTCTCCCTTTTTAATCATAGAAACTCTCTCTTGCTCTCCACTTAAAGCAGGAGACAAATATAGATTCACAAGCATGTTGTTTGGATTGTTTAATGGGAGGAGGAAGTTGTACTCCATTAAGTCTCTTCCCACTCCCTTTAAATCCAATTTGTGTTTGGTTTACTATATGTAAGCAGGAAATTTGTTAATGCATTTATTTTTTTTTACTGTATGTGCTGAGCTATGTCGCCTTTAAGTTGAAATGTAAGTCATGATACAATCAGAGAGAATTTAATTCAGAGAATTAATAAACATATCAAATTGCTTAATTTTCAAGTCTTGGTCATATTTGAGCTACTTTTTCTGCAATGAGACACTCTTGATTATAAAGAGGGAAGGTAACCCACAGGACTAGGATACCTGAAGGAAATATTACATCAAAATTTAAAGCCAGAACAAAACAGAGTAACTTACAAATGCACTTTTAAATCAACTGATATATTTTCATTAACAAGGCAACATATGGACATTATTTAAGGGCTGCTTAACTGGCTCCTACAATAGATCTGTTTTCTAGGTTAGCTTAGCAAAGTGCCACAAATCCCAGAAGTCACTGCAACTGTGAGACAGGAGATTTGTCTCTAGCATGGAGTAGAGATATGCTGCTAACAGCAGGCATGTAAATTTGAGAAAAAAGAGAGGTGGTAACTATTACTAGTTGCAGCATAGTTTATCTACTAAAATGTCACAGAGCTTAAGCCCAGACAACACAATAAAATATCCAATCTGGTCTTTAGGTCTTTGTCTTGGCAATATCTGAGCCTTGAAAAGATCTCAAGACCTCAAATGCAATATGAATATTCATCTATAAAGTTATATGTGACAATATAATACCTGTGCAAGACATTAGTTAGATAAAACCACTCTAGCCTTCAGGAGACTAGGCAGTGTGCCAGAGGAAGAAAACTGTGCAATCAAAAGTGCAGCAAAGGAAGATTATTCAGATGAGATTTGGGTGTGGCAAATCTTGCCTTCTGGAACAAAGATGTAAAAAAATAACCCAAATTATTTGCCTGAAGGGGGGAATAAATTCCTTTCAGAGCCCAAATTAGCAAACAGTATGATCTTGATTTTTTTTAAGGTATTTATACAAAGTGTCAATCATCCTAATTATGATAAGCCAGCAATACTGTATTGAAAACTTATTCTTTTAGCAATTGCTGGTAATAGCCACCCAGTATTTCCCAAAGAACCTAAGGGAGCCTCATGATTCCCTCTGTGTATATAGCCTGGGGTGTAGGTGGTAGCAAGATGTTCCTGAATGCTATACTGGACTGTAATTTGCAGACGTATATTAAGAAAGAAATTCTTTACTCTGAGGGTGGTGAGACACTGGAACAAATTGCCCAAAGAACCTGTGGCTGACCCATCCCTGGCAGTGTTCAAGGCCAGATTGCACGGGGCTTTGAGCAACCTGGTCTAGTGGAAGGTGTCCCTGCCCATGGCAGGGTGGTTGGATCTAAATGTTCCTTTCCAACCGTAATCATTCTATGATACTGTTATTGTAAATCTGCATGTCTTTTCCTGCTCTCCCATGGTGCACTTATTTTAGTGTACCGTTATGTTCTGCTGGATGAAATTAGTCATGTTGTGGAGCATAGTTTCTCTATAAGAGAGGGAATTTTAAAAATAAAGGGATTGCTGCTCCAAATTTGAAAGTTCAAGGAACTTGCATGGTACAGAATTATACAAAGAAGGTTACAAATGTGATTGAACACAGCTATTCAGTACCTTTATGAACCTCTCATGTTTTCATTTCATTTCGTTCCAGAACAGTAAAGTTGGGTAAGTCTGATGAGGTTTCAGGAATGTTTCCAAATCTCTGACATTTACTGCTATGGTGTCTGAATCCAGGTGTAAATGTGCTAGTGTATGTTGGCTCATCTGGACTTTCAGCAATGTTTGGGACTATTTCAGTGCCTCCTCCTATGTGTATTCTGGCAACACCAGGGGGCTGGGCAGCCATATGCTTCTATATTAATTTTGGCAAAGCTAGCATTGCTTCACTGCACATTCCACAACACATTCATAATGTCAAACTTACTGTTGTCCCAGTTGTGCTGCTGGTGACATTACTTTGAAATCCTAGAGGTAAGGCAATAAGGTTTTTTTGTTGTTGGAAGAGGGGCTTGGTGTTTGGGGTTTTTTTCAGTCTTAAATGTTTCAAGTAAGTGTTGAAAAGATGTCACTTATAAAATACTTCATATTTCCATAGGACATGAGAACTCAAAGTCTTAGTTTTGCTTTTGGATGTGAAATATATGATGAGTCAGTGCAGCTGAAATTAGACCTTGACTATTTAGAATAATATTAGTAAATTTCCTGGGCTTTAAGGTAAAAAGGGCTTCAAGTTTTAGCATACATTCTTGTTCCTAATAAAGCTAAAATTCCTACTTTGCTTAAACACCTATCAACACAAAATAGGCTTCTGTCCATGTACTTTTACTAACTGAACTGAGTCAATAGTTCTTCATATGAAATAATACTAATAGAATAGAAAAAAATGTAATTTTGATGTTTTAATTATTTCACAACTAAAAAGGTGTCTGAACAGGTCAGACAGATTAATTTTTTTTTTTTAATTTATGAAAAGCCGATATATATGATTCAGAAAGATTCCTCCTCACAGAATAAATTTGATTATTTTGGTAAAATAATACTAATTTATGAAAGCAAACAATACAGCTTAGTGAGGATAAACAGAATGGACTTGAAAGTTCTTGCGGATTTCTACTTTTACTGAACAATGCATCATAAAAACAAATTCAGATCGGCTGTGGGAACTGTGGTTTATGGCGTTTTGGTCTCTAAGTGTTCATAAAAAGTGTTTTTAAAGAGTACTTTATTTTAAAGGCATTTCATTCTTAGCATGTTTCCTCACAAGGTAGTTTTTATTTAAATGAGAATTGTCCATTTTATTTTATTGTACCTGCAGTTAAGAAAAAGGTAGCATTTTAATGCTGTGTGACAAATAATGCTACTGAGAAGCTGAACACATACTTTTTAAAAAAAAAACAAAAGTAAAAATCTAGTTACTGAAGCATAATCATTTTAGCTATTGTCTTGGCTTTTACTGGTAACTGAAGAAACAAGCAGTGCATCTTAAAACAGTGTGGAGCAGTAAGGGACATTTTAGAAGTTACTTTTCTCTACAGATTCCTACTCTTTGCCAGTAATTAGGAAACATAAATGTAAACATTTTCATGGCTACCCTACTCACTTCCTTCTTGCTAATTCAATTTACAGACTGTAGCAATCAACTTGATCAGTAGTATGACCACTGTGGTAAAAAGTAGACCATAGAGAAGAAGAAACCTATTCTTCCTGTTGAAGAAAGATATTCAATTTCATGGTTTAGTACCACAGCAGTAAATACTTAAAGAATCTTTCTGAAGCTAAAAAAAAAAAAAACAAAAAACAAAAAACAAACCTGTACTGTACTTTTCCAATATTCTTTGTTTATTTCTTCAACACAAAACATTTGCTTTTAATTTACGCATAATTCTGTGAAAGGAAATTCACTCATCAATCCTCTATTGAAGTTGGTCCAAATGGTTTGATGTGTGGAATGGCTTGGAGAGGAAAACCCACCTGATGTATGTCTCTGCAAATTGATCCAAGTTTTAGTGTAGCCAGATAAAATCCAGTTTCCATATATGCCTCATTAAACCAAGAGGAACTGTAGAACTGTATTTTTAAAAGTATAAAACAGTCAAAGTGTGCAGTAGTTCAGAGAAGAAGAATATATAGGTTTATAATCAGTGAGAAATATCTGGGGTAAGAATATTGTATTACTTTTCCTTCTCATTCAGAATTTTGCTCCACAGACTGCCAGTTGACATTTCCTTGTATTTCTTGTATTTCAGGTTCTTGCTGTTAAATGTATATTGGCTCAAGACCTCTAAGGAGTGAGGTTGAGAGGGTTTTGCTCATTTTGGGCACAGCAGCTAGATCTGTATGGTTAGTCTTACTATGTTTCTTCCATTGCATAAGCCCACATCTCTTAGTTCATAATTTTTATTTTTCAACAAGTAGTAATGACAAAGACAAATAGGAAATTCCTTCAGAGATATGTGGTAGGCTGGGTGAATATTTGCAAGAAAGGCTTTGGAATCATAGCTGAACGAGTACTTTCCCATTATATTTGAATTTTGGTTTATATTGTGAAGCAAATCTTGCCACTGAGCATTGAAAATCAGGTTGCACAAGAAAATATTTCGTAAGATATATGTCTATTTTCACTGTAGCACTGAGAGCAAAATCAAAGCAAAACTTCCTATCCATGGCTGGGTAGTACTGACCGATCTAAATGGGTTTGCAATTTGCAAAGACAATTGTGGCACTGAGGAATGAGGGTATATAAAACATTTTATCACAAACCAAATGGAGTGCATCAAAGGAGGGACAGACTCCACAGAATTCTGTGACTTTACAGAGTGTAAAGGAGATGCTGAAGTGACAGTTGCTTGTCTGTAAAGTTACAGATATTTTTCAGTAAACTAAATCAGAATGGTACTCTGTAAATTGTACTAAATGTATATCTGGTATTTGACTTATAAAGAGCAAAATCCCCCACAGTCAAGTTTCTTGTAAATAATTTAAGGTCATTGTTGAATTGCCTAATTTCTAGATGTGAAGCAATTTAAAAGGAAGTATGTTAGGTACAACATTCCACTGACATTTTCTTTCTCCTTGATCCTGTCCTTATAATGCTAGTGTTGACATTCCTTCTTTGACATTTATTTACTCCCTTCAGTAGTTTTGTAATTCTATGAGAAATTAGCAGAAAACAGAATCCCCCTCATAGTTTCATTCAGTTTTATGTTTTTATTGGCAATACTGCACCTTATTTGGATGAAAGAAGTTTATCTTGTTTCCTGCCCAGAAATAAATGCTAGTTAAATGATGGAAACCCAGTGGGATAAGCTAGTCTAATTCTCAAATGTTTATATTAATCCAAACAGGTAAATTTGCTTAACTACAGTGATGCATCAAAAGCCTTAAGTTAGGAAGAGTTTGGACCTTTTTCTAATTAGCAATGACCTTAAAAGTCTTTGCGTTTAAAAATGGATTAAAGATAATGCACCATTACACTCAGAAATACAGATTCTGTTCATGACAATTTAGGATAAAAATGGGGGTGATATGTAATATATTTTTCTTTAGTCATTTTAATAACATTGAACATAGAACTTTCACAACTTAATTGGGAGAGATGGAGTAGCACAAGGCTATTTTTATTTTCAGAGGTTTGACTGAACTGGATTACCATTTTTTTCCTTTAAATTATATATTGACTACCTATGCTATATAGACTACCCTGTGAGCTTTTAAGTTTTTTAAAATATTTTGTTTTCTCTATTTAATATTGCTATGGTTTCATCTTAACACTGATTTTTGGAAGTCATAATTTTGACTTCCAAACTTCAGCAGACATAATTTTGTTAAACTTGCAGTTTATAGGCATCATAGGTAGTTTGATTTTCCAAAGCTTTTGTTAGGCCTGAGTTTTTTGGCCATGTGAGGGCAATTAAATACGTGTTTTCTTACAGAGATGGATTTTACAGTTAAGTAGCATCTTTACTCAAAGACAAAGATTCTGAATATAATTTTGAGAAAGGTATGTTGGTCAGTATCTGCAACCTCCCTCTCCCTACCTCTAAACAGTTTTTTTTTGTTTAAAAGAATAGGTATTAGCACCTGGGAAGGGAAGGTGCAGCAATAGCAGCAGGGTTTTCAGGGTGAAGACTGCATTGGCAAAGGAAAAGCATGGATGGAGAGTACTGTCAAATTGCTGCCAAGAAGTAAACAATTAGAAGGGCTGTAGCACTCCTTCTGAAAAGGCAATTTACTTTAAAAAACAACCACATTGCTTTTTATTAATAAATTATTGATTAGAAGTTGGATGACTGAGAGGTTACAATAGTGGTGTATTATAAAACAAGCATGTATGACTACCTTATTCAATACCTTTTGAAATATTGAAATACTGGAAGAAAATGAAAGGAAAAAAAAAGAGAAAATACAAAAACAGGAGGAAAAAATAACCATGGAATGATCAATTATCTTCAATCGCTTAAACCTGCAGCTTCGTTTGAGGAGTACCTGCTGTAGTACAATTAAATATAAAAAACTATTTCTTGAAATTAACACTGAATGTTGTACCTGCTAGTTATATCCTCAAGTGCAATGAACTGAAAAGGATCTTGACGTCAGAGTTGAACAGTTACCAGTGCTACAGGGCTACAGATAACAAACTAACTGTAACTACTGGGAGTTATTTCCAGTAGCCAGGGCTAGGGAAGAAGTATTAGTAAGCAGCATCAGTGATATTGTTGCTGAAGTACTACATTCAGTTCTGGTGGTGATGTTTTAAAAGTTGTTGATGGAGACAAATTACTAGAGTATTAGAAGAATGGTTAATTTCATATTTATCGCTCCTTTATGAATTTAAAGTAGTTCTCTAGTTTAACAAGGAGAAAGGAAAGGGTGGCTCATTCTAAGGCTCCAAATTAATGAATGACTTCTGGCAATAAATAGGTCTATAATATAACAGAAGTTAAAAGAAACTGTACGTGAAAACTGAAACTAGATATAAGATCAGTTTAGATGAAGGCAGTATATCTTCACAAGTAGTCATGGGGAAAATGTGCCCAGAGATCTGGTAGTTGCTCTCTGACTTTAAATTCAAGCCACCACCATTCTCTCAAACACGTATGATAACCCTGAAATAAATGAAGGACTTAATTCCGGAATTACTTCATGACTTTCTTATAGCCTGTGTTATGAAAAGACCAGATGGCTGTTAAGAGTTCCTTCTGGCCTTTAAATCGAAATGTGTGTGAAAAGGCCACTGAAAAAAAGAGCTCACTGAAATAGGAGCTGACACTGGAATCTAAACCCCATGAAACAAAGGGAATGAAATACTGGTCCACTGGTGAAAAAAACCCATTCCCTTGTATTCATTAATTTCATCCCACATGCCTAAATTGGTGTCCAAATACATATGGAGATTGATTTTTGCTGATTGTCAGAGTGTAGCAGTATTTCATATTGCCATCTAATAATCAGTTTCTAGATCTGCCTTTATTACTTGTGTTCATTACAAACAATAGTGGATTCATACTGGTAAGAAAAATATAATAACCAAAATTATCAGATGTTAGATGTGTTTTGTTAAGGTGAATTAAACCGTTTTGTGTTGAAAACTTAGTTGGAAGATGAGCTCGGGTATTTGAAGGTTTAATCAGGAAGCCTTGAACCTCTCTGGTCAAGCTTGACTTTTCAGATGGTTTTGCTACTGAGTCTAACCATGATTTGTCTAGGAACAATAGTTAATTAGATGGTTTGGGATTATGTTGCTTATGATTCATCCAGGCTGAAATTAGATGCTTTGAATTGATAGTACTAGTTCTTATATAAAAACAGGTAAGTGCTATGGTTTTTATTTTGCTAATTTATATACTTGACTAAGTTCCACGAATCCTGAAGCATTAAGTAAGCCTTATGAAGATGATCTACAACTCCTCTGGTAGCATCATAAGTACTGATGGAAACTAGGGAAGAGACTCCCATTTTATGTTAATTAAAAATCATTTTGACAACTGAAGAAATCCCTTTGTAGACTTCTCAGAATTCATTTACATGAGATTAGTCAAAATGTTATTTGGGAAGACTTAAATTCATTTCAAGGAAACAGCCAAATGTTATTTCCTGTTTTACAAGTATGCTTGAAGCACTGTATGAAATGCAAATTTTTTGATAGTGACGCAGGTTTCCAAAATGTCTTTGTTGTGAGCAAATGAAAAACAGTGGAACATTTTTTGTCAACAATCTTTTAAAAATCATGTTAATGAATAGCTGTTTTCTCTTTTATGGAAAGCTTCTAGCATATTTAGGGACAGAACCAAATACATAGGACCATTCTGAAGATTTGGATGACCACACTTTAAAAGAACAATTAAAATTGTTATTTGTTTCCTACAACAGGAATTACATTTTGTGCCACTTGTTCACTTTCCACAAGCCCACAAGCCACAAGATTGAAAAATCTATTAAGAGTCACATGTAAGTGAACCCACTAGCCTTTAATGTGCAAGAATAGTCATCAGTCATTCCTCTGTCCCTTCTTTGTTCTAGTTTTGCTCACTGACTAGGAATGAGTACTGCATGAGTAGTATTATATATAGGATTACCTGTTTCAGTGGCTGCATCCGTTAAAGTTAATATTGATATGTGAAAGCTGTGCAATGCAAACTTTTTTTTCAGTTTGGCAGCTTTGCATGTTCAAAATAATGTGTGTCCATCACGGCTTAATTATTTGTATGATAATCCAAGCAATTTTCATAAAGCCTAATTAATTTTATATTTGGATAGAGAATTAGTCTTTTGCTGTCCTGTAGATGCACATATCTCTTTATAAGCAAGGCAGGCTTCACTGTCATAAGCAGTTTGCATGTCTAAGTCATACAGGTGTAATATAAACAAATAAGATGAGTCAAGAAAACACAACTAAAGCTTGTTGGAGAGAATATAATTTCACGTTCCCTTTAATGTTCCAAAAGCTTCAGTGTGTCAAAACAAAGAGCTACCTAGCAGTGGTCAATTGGATGTTCAGGGAAGAATATAAATAGTCTTAAACTCTTTTAGATCAAGCTTTTGCAATAATACACATCACTTTCCAATAATCCTATGATCCATACTCGGATATTTCATGAGCCAGGGGTATTGTCTTTACATTAAGTTGCCTGATGGATTTTCATTTCTGTCGATAGGGACCTTTTTGGCCCTATGCATATGCCATTCACAGCTTTCAGATAGTAAAAAGGTAAACTGAGGGAAAAGGGTTTCAAAGGAGCTAATGGACTAGCTAAAGGAGCTAATAAGTGCAAATGAAGGAGCAGGACCTCTGAAGTGTGGAAACCAGAATTTAGGAAAAATATATTAACTGCTCCCTATGTGTAGCCCTTCTGTTTCTAAACAACACTAATGAGCTTTCAAAGTAGGCTAAATATATAAATACAAAAACTAAATATAACTGCCTAACCTACCTTGACTGAAATGTGGCTATTGCAGCAGTTCTTGTCATCAGTGCAAAAAGATTGGCAGGAACACAGCTGGACTAACACATTGAGCTGCAATCTAGCGTATTTTCAGTTACCGAAGGGTAAATTCTTGTATTTGTCTATGATACAAGAGTTGATGCCTTTAAATGAAAACATATAGTAGAGTTTTACTAGCCAAGCTTGGCTGGGACTGGGATTGTATTTCACACCTAAAATATGATGTCCCCCACATCCCCATCCTGATGCTGCTTCCTGCATCTGACAGGTGTTTTATCAAAACAGAGGAGCAGCCATACACCAGCTGAGCGTACACGTCCGTTTAGCCCAGAATTTGTCTCTGACAGTTGCCAGTAATGAATGATTATAAAAGTGGGGCAAGCAGTGATCAGTCACTACCTCGTTTAGGTTTTAGGCTACCAGAGAAAATAGCAGTACATGCTGCATTTTGACATATTTTAAAGCTAGTGCTTTCTGGTATTAGAAACCACAGGTATCATCACTTCAGTTGTTTTCTTGAGCAGTAGGAATGCTGACAGCAGCTGTACAATGAAACCTGATATAACCATCGTGCATTCCCCATATCTGTTGAATTGCTAGCTGCTGGTATTTAGGGACTCCTCATTTCTATTTATTTTTTATTTGATCTGCTTTTGTAAGTGGGCTAGGCACTACACTGACTAATTTTCTCCCCACAGCTTCTGGTGATAAACACCAGCTGTCAACAGTAAATGCAGTGGCATGAGAAGCATGCAGTGATTTTCAAGACAAGGTCAAATGACAGGTAGTTAAATAATGTAGGAAGGATAACCTTCTGAACAAACGAAAATCTGAAGTTGGTGCAACGTTTTTTCACAAAATTTGCAATCATCATATGACAATCAGAGGTCAAGCTCCCAGACAGAATATATCATGTACCTGAATAAGTATTTTTTGTATAAAAGATACTGTATTGAAACTAAATTTTGCTCTTGGGGTACCTACCTGACCTTGTGATGTTACTGTTAACACTCTTTTAAGTTGTTGTCTTACTTGCATTTTAAGGTAGTTCTTGAAATCACATGTTGCTACTGAAGCCACATTCATGTTGTTAAATGTTTAAAGATCTAATGATTTTGAAAGCCTGAAGGCTGTTTTTTCTGTGCTGCTGTGTATCCTTAAAAGTGTCTTCTGATGAGAACATGATTGAAATCGTATTCTTCAGAATTTAAGCTAAACGTAGCTGGTTCTGGGATTTTGCCTGGTTGGTCTAGTGCCTTTCCTTGCATATTCCTTTTTCACTTATGTCTGACTTCCTATGTTTCATAGTGTCTCTTGAGAGATATCCCTTTACATTTTCCAAACACCTACATTTTACTGACATAAAATTTGCAAAGTGGTTTATGCTACTTCCAGAGCTTAATTTTGATTCTCCCTTAAGCAAGAGATTCCTTAAATTTCTTTAAATTAAGAGTATCACATACACTTATTATGCAAAAGTTTAATTGAACTCAGTAAATATCTTCTTCCTACCCTTTTAGAAAAACAAACAAACAAACAAACAGATTAATCTTTTTCTCCAGTGGACCTCTTATGTAGGTTTTAAAAAAAAATGTAGTAAAGCAATAATCTAAAATCAGTATGTAACCATAGAACCCACAGTGAGCTGTCACAGACATAATAATATAACACTAGTAAAAGACTTTTTAATGGAAATGTCAAATACAATTGTATTAATAGGAAGTTAGCTCCCTATGACAATATAAGTACTATTTCATTGTCAGTTGGGAGCTTAAAACATACCTTTCCTTTTATATATTATATTTTAATAAAGGAAATTAAAATATCAATCAAAATCTATGCTAAAATCATGTTAAAGGTTTTAAGGAACTAAGCAATGTAGGGAAATTCACAGGTAAGACTGCCACAATATCCAGAGATTAAAAGCAGTGAAACAACCCCCAGGAATTGCTTGCCTTCCATGAATTGTCAGTTGATGATGAGTTGATAGCAAAGTGAAATATTTCTTCCCTGTGAGCTGAAGGTGTGATATTGACTTTTGAAGGTGCAAAGATAGTTTGATTGGATTGAATTTATTCTGAACTTGCTTTTTAGTTTTAAAGAGACAATCTCCCTTTCAGTTAATAGAATAGTCGTAAGCACAACCTCACACATTATATTGTTTTTAACACTCAGGATGTTCTCCAAAAGTAAAAAAACATTTAAGAAATAGCGCAACCACACTGATTTTAATGATCACAGAATCTTTGACTATCAAGACAGAGAAGGCAGTATTGAAGATGGTATTTACAGCTACACTGCTTACTATTCTGATCATAATCTTATGTCCTTGTTTCTGAAAAGAAAGTTAATATAGAATATGAAGAAGTGGGGGGGATTTTCCTGTTAAAGCAATAAAGAAAATATACTGCAGTCACTTTGTGGTAGTCACATTCCTTCACTGAACCAGAAAATGTGAATAAACTGTAAGATTCATATCCATCAAAATGAGAAAAAATGTTATTGACAGCTTGAAGATGATAAAAATTATATATATATATGAGAGACAAAAGGGATGGTATATTGAAAAATGTGGGATCTAAGCATGACGTGAATGGTATGGATTAAGGGGTGGATAATGTCCTGGGTTCAGCAGTAGCAGTCATTTTTCTCCTTCTTAGTAGCTGGTGAAGTGCTGTGGTTTTGACTTTCAGCCTGGGAACAACACTGATAACACCAATGTTTTTAGTTGTTGCTAAGTAATGTTTACTCTGACCAAGGACTTTCTGAGTCTCATGCTCT
>JANHGB010021372.1:0-20789 GCA_026283785.1 Coracopsis vasa | reverse complement strand
ATTGTGTGTCACTCACTCACACATCCTCCTCCCGAGCTACAGAATCTTCAGGGAAATAGTGCTTCGCGAGCCCAGTTGTCCTTTACTCTGTTCCCCCTCACACATACCCTAACTTTAAAGCTCTGAAGTGAGAAAGTACAAGGAATGTGAATATACACAGGTGCTCTGAAAGAGCTGTTACTAACAAGCAAACACCTCCTTGAGTGGCCCACATGTATTCTCAAATATGGAACATTAGTGAACAAGAACACATAGGTTCACCTGCAAGATCAGTAAGCAAAGACCGTAAGGGGGTCAAAAACTACATTATCAGTAGAGATCAAGAGAAATTACCAAACTTAATTCTCCTAGGTAAGTTAGATTCAGTACTAAGCAGCATTCCCCTTCAATATAAATAGAGCTTAACATAAGACTTTCAATTTTACAGAATCATTTGGGTGGGGATGTACCTCAGCAGGTCCACAGCTCAACATCCTTCTGAAAATAAAGTCTGTTCTGGGTATGGTCAAGCTGATCAGGGCTCTGCTCAATCATATCACTTAAACTTCCAAGGACAGAGCATGCACAACCTGTCTGGGTAACCCGCTCAACCACCTGCTTGCCCTCACTGGAAAAAAGTGCTTGCTTATATCTAGTTGAAACCTCTCATTTTAATTTATGACAATGTATCTTGTTCTGCTGTGAAGTACTACACCTGGGAAACCAAAGATTTTACACTCCCCTATTGGCTAAATGATCTTGAGGAATTCCCCATAGATATGGGCAGGTAGCTATCAAGTCTCCCCACAATCATTTCTTCTCCAGGCAAAAGCTCCATTTCCTCTGCCCCTCACTACAGCAGTACTCCAAACCCAACCACTCTGGTAGCTTTCTCCTAACCTTGCTCCAGTTTGCCAATATACTTCTGGCACTGGGAGGGATCAAAACTGGGCAAAAGATTCAGTCTTACGTATTTATCTTTTTATTGCCTTTTAAGAACAAGAAATTATATTAACATATGGTTGCAGAGAAATCTGGATGCGTTAATGCCTCAGCTCCAATCTTGATACAACCGCTAAAAAGGCAAGTGGCTTCCGGAGTTCTACTATATCTTCTGTCTTTCTGCAAGGGTCTTACTTTTAAGATTCATGACTCAGGAAACAGTTTTCATCAGCCCATGTTGACATGCTAGAAGAACAATACTTACACAACTAACAATTGCATAACTGTAAACCTGATCATGAGCAGTATCATGAGCTGAAGCACAAAGCAAGGGAGGGGAAAGAGAAAACAAAACAGAGAAGGATAATGGGATGATGGTTTGGGAATGACTCTGTACAATTAAGCTCAATGCTGATGGCCTTCAGAAACACCATTCACCAAAAATTGTGCTGTGATGCACTTTTAGTTGAATGGAAACAAGTCCACAGAAGAAGAGACATGTTCTTTAAAGCACAGAAAATCTAGAACTGCTATCAAGATGTCTGCTATCATTTAAGACTGACAAAATCTTCTAAACTTGAGTGGAAAAAGTAGTAAATGACATCGCTCTCAAACTACTGCCAGATATCCAGCCAAGATGGTTAGAGAAAGACTCAAGTCAACAGCAATGAACTTTTATACATACCAGCTTTTCAATTTCAGATTCAAGATTTTGTATACAGTCAAGTTTCCTTTTACGACATCGCTGTGCTGCAATTCTATTTTTACTTCGTCTTCGGATATCATGAATACAGTCCAATTGTTCAGGAGTTAATTTATGCATTTTCAGAAATGACTGAAAGTCATTTCTGGAAAGCGAGATGATCCTTTGCGCATTAAAAGGCAGTTTTACCTGGAATGGAAGATGCAGTTGTAAACCAAAGGTGAAACTGATACACATAAACAGGACAATTCAAGTTTTCATTTTAAGCATTCTTTACCACACAAACCTAAATTCCCAAATTCAGAGACAAGAGCAAGCTAATGTAGACATCAGGTGAGGTGGATAAAACCCAGAGGTTTCAACTGGATAAATTCAAGCATAGGTGAAACAGAGTACTTTACACAGTTATACTAGATCCTCAAAGCATATTCCAAGTAGGATGAAATCTATCTAGATGTGCACCAAGTGATCAGGTGATAGACTCTAGGAAAATAAGTTATGGTTAGGTGGTGCACAAAACAGGTGCAAAGAATCACTAATAAAGTCTAGAGTTTCCCCTAAGCTGCTACTAATACTGCATCCTACATGCGTTTCCTAGAATAACACTGTTCCAGGTGAGACCAGGGCATACACCTCTAATTTTGCGTAGGAAAAGTTCACCTGAAATGGGCATTTACTTAAAATATAGACATTACAATATTTGTCTTCTATTCTTATGCTGGAGAAGAAAGAGAACCAGGCTTTTGCCACTGTCTGTACACCTGATCAACAGAGGCAGGAGCTTCTGAAACAGATACAGATCATGAAGTCCTGATTAATACTGGAAAACATCTTTACCTTTACAAAATAATTGCCATGTTATGAAGTATCCAACTAAAGACTTTATTTTAATCCTTACATTTGAGTATACTAAGTAGCAAAGTATATTACCTTGCTGCAGTCAAAGGTCTGAATTTAGTTTTAAAAGCAAACCTTTCTGTGTTTGGCTGCCCCTGGTGATTAACAGGCAAAAAATATTACAGTACTGCTCTCAGCAACAATGCCATCTACTTCTTCGTAATGTAAAGACAAGGAATGCATTTAATAAATTCTGGCCTTCTGTTTAAGGTCCGGCATTTTGAAAAGAAAATAAAAAACCTACTGCTTTACAAACAACTGAATTTTCATGGTCCACCAGAGAATGACACTGCAATTCTACAGTTTCAAGAACTGCGACAGAAATAATTCTAGGTATATAGTAAGACCTTTTTACTTACATATGGCATCTAAAACATTACCAAAGCAATGATATAAAGGAAAGTATTAAATAATTTCTGCAGTTGGAAGAACAAATATAACCTCCGTTTTAGAGAAAGCGATACTATTAAAGCACACAGCTACTGAATCCAGCTTGAAAACTTCATTTCCATTTCACAGTAAATATGAAGTATCATTTATCTCCCAACTTCTCCCCACAACGCAGGATAAGCCAAAGAAAACTGTTAAGTTTCTATAAAACAAAGTTCCAAGAAATTTACAGATTAACTGAAGCAGACAAAAGGAAAAAAAATAAATCTAATAAAGAACCCCATGCCTTGGTTTAAGACTCACAACCTTTTCCGATAATGTTGCTCCAGAGAAATATCTGAATAGATCTAACACTAAGCATCTACCACTTCAATATCCTACAAAAAAATACCTCATAAATCTCCCCAAATGAACAGTGATCTTTCATATAAATCTGTGGATGGTTAAAGTTTCATTTCCCAGATTTTTAAAACAACAAACCACCAAAACAAGCAACAATACATGAAGCTCAGAATTAGGTTTTTGAACAGGGCCTTAAGAGACAGGGAAGCAAAGGATACAACAGGATGCTCTTACCTCACATTCTTGTTCTCTTGCTGAACAGGATTCACTGTCCCCCTCAGTGTCAGTTTCCGAATCCTCTCCCAAACTTATCACGTAATTGAAGTGACACTGTTCTTGTTGCTGTCCCTGAACACAATCTGCGCTGCTTATTTCAGAGCTGTTGGAGCATCCTTCAGTACTAAGGTTGCTTATAAAGGGGCAGTTGACAGAACTCAATGTTGTAAAAGTTCGTTGAGTGCAAGGTTCAGGGCTTTCACTGATCCTGATACCCAGCCACGGACACTCTGTTTTTTTCCCTGAATATGCTGGCTCCAAGCTCTCTTGTGGAGCTGCAGGTGGTAAATGTATTTGACAGGCTTCTGTGCTATAAATATCACTCCAAAATCCTTTTGCTAGATGTTCTGCTACCTCTCTCTCCACACTGCTTCGATCACCAGCTGATGTAATGTTAGAGGCTTCCCTAGGGCACAAATCAACCTTTGCAGGTGTGTCATCTTGACTTTCAATTTTGTCATTCCCAACTCTAGTACCTGATACAGTTTTATCAGCCAAGACTGTGTTTTGCATACTACTGAAATTCAAGTTACCATATTGCTCACAAGTATGTAAAAAAGATGCAGAATTGAGTCCATGAGGTGCAGTAGAGTTTTGGGGGAGAGCAGCAAGATTCATTTTCTCCACGGGACATGACACAATCTGAGTCACAGAATCGCTCTTTGACTCTTCCTTTTTCTCAATGCTTTCTTCTTCTTCCTCCATTTTTACCTGAGTCTCTTCACATTTTGAGACGAGCTGCATAGGTACACACTCCTGAGCTTTTTGTATGCCATCATTATCAGATATTTCCTTCTCAAGTAAAGTTGCAATTGGTGGCATCTGAATGTCTTTAATACTGGAACTGGACTCTGAAGTATGAACTTTGTCATTTCCAAATGCTTTCTGGAATTTCCTATACTTTGGGCACTGGGAAGATGAGCTGGAAACACTACCCCTTTCTAACTGCACAGAATCACACATTTGATTTGCATTATCTTGAAGAGCCAGTGATGATTTAGCATTTTCATCATCTTTACAGAACTTTGTATCAGGAGTTTGAAAATAATCTTTTTCTAAAAGTTCTTCTGCTTCTTCATCTATTTCTAGGTCTCCATCATCCACATTGGCAATCTTAGGGTTTGTTTTCTGACAATGTTGTGTACAACACTTCTTCCTAGGATATTCCTGCTGATCCAACTTGAAGTCCAAAAATTTGAATTTGAGAAACTGAAAGCAAGACTCTTCAATGTTGCGTACACCCAAAAATTCAGCACATTTGCAAACTTCGGACACATTGTCTTTATTTAAAATAAGTTTAGCTGTGTATGCAAACTGAAGCAAAGGACTAAATCCTTTAAGTGTTACCTATTTAAAAAAAAAAAAAAGGAAATATTAATATGGCAAATATGGGTTTAATAAAGAAACACAGAGAACCCAGATTTACCTGTGAATAAAATGTATGAACAGAACATTACAACACAAAAGCAGCAGACTTGTCCTCCACAGAGAAAACCTGGCCATGCTCACTCTGAAACAAATCTTCTGATACAATATTATCCTGTATATTTTGTTCACTGTGTTCACTTTTGTTCACTTTTCTTCACTGTGATCAGTCTCTTAACAAAATGTTCTGAAAATACCATACTAACAACTGAAAATATTACACTGTACACTGGAAACCAGTAACTTTACAGAGATATCTTTCAAACTCAAGCTGTACATGAATTACCCTAGAGTAAGATCAAAATGCTGCTGGTATTAATTTGTTCCTTTAAAGAGAAATTACTGTTATTTGCTCAGTCTTATGCACCGCTGATATAAAAAAAGTTCAAAAACAACGGAATTTGACCACACATGATTTATTACTATAGCTACCTACTCCTTTCTTCCTCCCACAGATGAAAAGAATTGTACCCAAAACTGTACACCACAACCAATTATTCTCCATTTAAAGTCTCTTTGGAGTAGGTAGTTTTAATTCAACATTTCCATCTGCAGAGCAGCTGCCTAACAGGAAACTCAGATAAAAACTGTATCATTACAAACTAAACAAGATCATCATCTATGCATGATGAAATTACTAAGGACTCAACCAGAAAGCAGTGAACAGACCAACATATTACAAATTGCATGTCACTTTCTTTAGTCTTTCTCTGCAAGTGAAGGATAAACAGTATGTTCGCTATTACTACTCAAACCCAAAGTCTGCTGCCCTCCATTAAAATGAACAGGATTTTATGATGAATTAAGTGCTATATTAATGCATTAAGTTATGCTGAGTCCCTCTGCCAGCAAGATAATTAATTACATGCAACTTAATTTGGGAATCTGAGGGTTTGTTTTGTTTGGGTTTTTTGTGGTGGTTTGGGGTTTTTTTAAAGAACACATAACACATGAAAGGAAGTTGAAGAGATCTGCACAGAGACAGTTCAGCAAAACTGGTTGTAAACTCTTATGACTTATCTAAAGAATTCTTAAAATAGCACTTGAAATATGCTGTGGAGAGAAAACTACTGATTACACCACCACATTAATTCATCCTTAATAATGTGGGGAAGTAAAGTGTAGCTGGCTACCCTCAAACAAGATAGAACGCCAGAAAGACTCTTGATCTGAGTGACCTAGAAAATACTTCGGGGGATTAAAAAGGTTTAAAAACAAAAACAAAACAACCAACAACAAACAAACAAAAAAAAAATCAAGTCAAACTATGTGATCAGTGTTTGCTTCTCTTAAATATGCAGTTTATGAAACTGACTAATTTCAAAATATTTAGCAGTTCCCAGAAGAGAAGCTCAAGTTGCTGAGTCTTAAAATGCTTGCAGATCGAGTGATTAAAAGAGGAGATTCACTGTTAGTTGTTCTGCCTGTTGCTTCAGTAGATTCAGTTCTTGCCTCAGTAATACTAGGTTACATTAAAAGTCCTCTTAAGTCTACACTGTAGTAAATACCAGGTTGATTATGTTCTTTCATCTTCTGTGCAAACTCTGGTCCCTTCTAATTCAGGTTTATGTCATCGGTTCATTATAACACTGTTGCTTTGCGCTAATTTTTCTCCTCTGCAACTTTGATGTAAGTTCCTTATTCCTCAAATATATTTTCCATCATCCCAAAGTAAAGTTCTCTTCAACATCATTATTTTTACACATCACTAGTTCCCCTATTCTACTCCAAATCATGGCTTTGTGTCCCCAGCATCCTACTTCCCTTCCACATCAGCTTCCATCATTACTTTTCTTTTAATCTGAGACACATACAGGCTATCAACATACTAAGCCACTAGGAAAAAAAAAAAGAAAAAAATGAACACAGACAAAGTAAGACAGTTAAGTAATAAAGTGACATAATGGTACTATGTTGTAGTATAATTTTGTGACATTCATTGATCAATACAGAACAGGAAAGACCAGTAAAGTTCTTTAAAAAGACCACTTAAAGCCTTTTAGTTTTCAGTTTTCTTTAAAATCAGAAAGGATTCTGGTAACAGAGAATCCTTGTGCTTATCTCAGTATGCTACAAGAACAGTGAGGAAGCTACCTAACTGAAGTACAGGCTTTCTGAACACATCATCTCTGCATAATCACTAACATAGTCTTGCATATTAGCAAGTCTATAATGTAATCTTCAATGTCAGCAAAAATATTGATTGATGTGCACCTTTTCTCCAACTTTAATGATTCTAGTTGAGTTGCCAATAATTTGCATGTTATTTCTCACCTCCAAAGCTAATAACCATAAACTACCTCCCAGAAAGCCACTGATTATTTAACGTTCAACACTTTGGGTTGTGCTCAATGGCAGCAATAATCACAATACTTTGAGGCTCTTCACTTTCCATCTACATGCATATAATTTAATATAAAAATCCAGTCACTTGCTTGCCTCATGCCTCTTATACCTTAACTAAATGCCAACCTGAATCTTTAAACATCTTGGATGCTCCAGATATATAATAAATTTTCTTTCCTACAGATGTCAGGTTCTGGCTCATTACCAATGAATGCCTGCAAAACCAATCTGATTTAAGGATAAGTATTTTAGGCATAAAAAAAAAAAAGAAGTAATTGGAATACATTTTTTCAGTCTTAAAAGTAATAAAATAGCAAAAAAAACCCATCAAGCTGCTAATGATCAGTGTGTAAAAAGGATGGGGAACAGAGCAGAAGAAAACTGCTAACAACAGTAAGCAAGGCATATATGTTATATTACTTAAACATACCAAAGCAAATCTTAATGATACTGATTTAAAGATATTATTATCGTAAGCTTTATTTATTACTCTAAAAGTATTCTCTTTTCATATAAGACTAGTTCTGCAATACCTCTTTACCATTTAATGCTTGTTTTTTGACAAACTTACATGCTTTGAAGCAGGTGCAATTTTAAAAGTAACAGATACTTAATTGAAAATGTTTCTTCTATACATTCCCCAACACTTCACTTATTCCTTTATCTTCATTCTGGGATATACACACTGTGATCTCTCTAATCTTCATCTCAGCCAATGGCAGCTTTACAACTTAGAAATTCATTCCCTTCAGTTTTTAAATCCCTTGCCTTAACTTTTAAGTTAGGCACCAGCCTATTTTAAAACAGAACTGAACAAAACAGATTAGAAGCACTGGCAGGTAAAATAAAGAAGGGAGTGACACTCACCTCTTCCGGCAAAGTGATGATAAGATCAGCATCCACTTGGCCCACAATTCTTGAAAGGAAGTAACTGCTGCAAGCTGCAAGCACAGCTTTGTGAGCCCGAAATCGCTGATCTTCCACTAAAATAGTAACATCACAAAGAATATCTTGCTTTCGCTGATCATCAAGACTGAGAAGTACATTGGTACTGTGTACTGAAGATTCATATGCAAAAACCACACTATTCTTCTCACTTAGAGACATTCTGTATCACAAATGGTAGTGTGAGTCTCAGAGGAAAGCATGCTTCTGTTCTTCAAATCTGGAGGAAGAAAAAAAGAAGTTGTACACATGAAAGTCACATCCAACAGGAACCTACTGATACTAAAACACAATAAGCAAACTGTTAAACATACACTGCCTGTTGTAATTCTTTTTAAAACTAAGATTAATACTCAATTTCCTACACGTTAATACAGAAATACATGCTTACGAGCATTTAAAGTACCCAAACCTTAATAAGTACATCTTAAAATATTGCCTTAGTAGTCTTGTAGACCAAAAAAGGGAACAATATTTCATGTGACTTCAGTGACAAGGAACAGATTTTTCCTCAGCAAGTGATTAAGAGTTCTAACTTTACTGTAAGACATAAAAAATATTTAAGCTTTCATTTAGTTATCAGGATATTGACTTCAACACTATGAAAACAGAGAAATAGAACACAGATCCATTAAGCCAAAATTCACCAAAATACTATGTAAGCTTCTTCTGTTTACTGATTCACCTAGCACAGACTAAAATATCTGTGTTCAATCTTCTTTCAAAAGCAATTAGCCTTCTAAACCAATCGGGCATTAGTCAAATACTTATTTTCTCTCTGGTAGGTTGGTGTTTTGTTTCAGTTTTAAAGCAGATTAGTTCTCCTATTTTCCACCTGCCTTAATTCTCTAAGGCTGCCTTCCTCCTCCCCCTCCCCCCCCCCAATCACTATTTACCTTTCATGGTTGTTACAAGTTTGCTTTCCTAATGGATCACTATGATTCAGACCACCTGGCAATGGAATCCCTTTTGTGATAAAGCATCAAAGTACTGAAGTAACAGCATTTATTGGATAATAAACAACAATAAAAGTTATATATGATGTTAGTAACCTTGAAATAAGGTCATACATAACTGTTCTACAGCTATTCCTGAACTCATTATTTGAAGAAGGATGGGAGAAAAAAAAAAAAAAGCCAGAAAACCCAGGGAGAAGTCAGCTCTCCTAGAGAGTACTGACTTCAACAGCATTTCCAAGTCTGATCTTTACACTGTATTTCTAAATTCCTATTTTATTTGGATTCAGCCTTTCTTCCAGTTAAAAGAATAAGAAAAAAGCCTAATAGAAGTGTCCTCACATCCAAAGCTCAATGAAAAAAACACATAATCAGATTTGGAACTGTCTGAAAGGAAAAATACATTATTACAAAAAAATGTTACCTTAAACCAATCATTTGGATTACAATGAACTATTCTACTCAGGAGTTACTGTAACTCGAGACAGTTACTGACATTCACTTCAGCTGACACAGGACTACTCAATCACTATATTGCTCAACAGTGGTTGTTATGATATGTCAGCTCCCAACAACAATAAAACCTTAGCCAGTGCAAATCTTCAGTTTTCAAATGTGGGAAACTTTCACAACATGGGGAGGGAGGGGGCATGGCCATTTTAAAACTGTGGTTAAAAAAAACCAATCACCCTGCCAGCTACACTCCTCATTACTCACTGAAGTTATATTCATGGCACACAGACATTTTTAGTCATCTTTTGCACAGAAAGAGAGAAGACAAAGATTCACATTTCCAGTGCAGTAGTTGCATGGTGCCAGTTTGGACTCTGGTAAAATGCAGAGCATCAGCATTATATGCCATTCCCACTCCCTCATAGAGCACAGTACACTCAACCTCACAGTCACCTTTGCCAACATACAGACCATAACTTGGCAAAGACAAAAAAAGTAAGTCTGTTTCAAGGCATTTGCTTAAATATACAAGATCGGGGTTTTTTGGTGGTTTTTTTTTTTTTAAAAGTTATGAGGGGAATGAGAAGAGGAAAAAAAAAAGTACACAAATCAGGTTTCTCCCCACTAAGCAACAGCTATACTCATGCACTGTTAACCCTAAAAGGCTTATTTTTGGAAACAAAAAACAGTTTAAATGTTTTCATATACCCAATGACAAAAGTTGTTTATATAGGAAAAATTTAATTTCTAATAATTTTAAATTGGAATTCTGAAGTAATTTCCTGTGAGTTATTAATGAAATTCTATTCTTAGAATAGTTTAAAAGTAGTAAGCAGTGGAATGTAAATCATGTATCCCTAATTTGTTTACTCTATATCCTTAACGTATCATATTCCTCAGATATTACAGCACATGCAGTTTAACAAAGTATGACTCTGTATTTGTTACCAGAAAGCCTTAAAAAAAAAATAATCATAAAGAACAAAGGACAAAACGTAAGACTAACTCCAGGCCAGTGGGGAGAACAGGGAAGCATTAAAGATAAGGCCATATTTTGGGGTGAACACTTGGGCAAATCTCACGAGGGTGACTATAGTTAAGACAAGCCTTTAAAGGTTCTTTCTTCTTTTGAAGTCCCAAGTCCTCCTAACCCTTAGATAAAGAACAAATCATACATGCTGCTTTTGGGTATTCCCTTATAAAATAATCACTTCCAACATCCAATTCAGCTCATTACACTTTCATAGCATTCAGCATGGAAGGCTAACAAGAACAGTAGTTTGTTTATATTTTCATATACATATACATGCACAGATACATATATATGCAGAGAACAGACAACCCTCCTTTTCTCTCGATCCCTACAAGGCACACTTTCAAAACAGTGTGCAGCCTACTTGAAGCACTGATAGCGAGCTCCCAATGTTACTGGGGCCAAAAAAAAAAAAAAAAAATTAGCTTTCAACACTGAAACACCACGTTCTATTTCTTGAGAAGTGAAAATTAACATTTAACTTGAGCATAGCTTAGTTTAACACTTTACTCTGACAGAACACTGTATTTCCCAATGTGAAGATTTCATCAGCTAAATTATGTCTCCACCATATTTAAACAGGATGCAAGTATTTTTGAGGTATCCAAAATATAAACCATAGCATTTCATTAAGCATTTTGAAATTTAAAAGAACCGAAAAAAAAAAAAAAAACAAACAAAGAAAAAACCCCAACACCACACACACCAAAATCAAACAAAACCAAAAAAATCTAACTACTGATGTACATGGTAAAGAAAGAAATCAAAAGGGAAAGAACCAAAAGACTGAAAATGCTAGTGAAAACACTGGTGAAAACAAAAAGCATCAAACAGGAAAGGGAAAACATTACCACTGTAAAAAGCTGTAACACTTCAGAGAAGTGCTAACAGAGGTCAAACTTGTGAATGACTTAATTCTGCTTTCCAGTTATGTAATAAAGGCATGATATACCAGATTTATGATAGCATTTCTTATGCGCCAAAGGCAGCGTGACCAGCAGGTCAAAGAACATGATCCTGTCCCTCTACTCTGCTCTTGTGAGAAGCCACTTGGAGTACTGTGTGCAGTTCTGGTGTCCCCAACATCAGAAGGGCATGGAGCTGTTGGAGCAAGTCCAGAGGAGGACCACAACAATGATAAGGGGGCTGGAGCACCTGCTGTATGAAGACAGGCTGAGAAAGTTGGGGTTATTGAGTCTACAGAAGAGAAGACTGCGTGGAGACCTCATAGCAGCCTTCCAGTATCTGAAGGGGGCCTACAAGGATGCCGGAGAGGGACTCTTCATCAGAACTGCAGTGACAGGACAAGGAGGAATAGGTTTAAACTTAAACAGGGGAAGTTCAGGTTAGATGTAAGGAAGTTCTTCTCTATGAAGGTGGTGAAGCACTGGAATAGGTTGTCCAAAGAAGTGATGAATGCTCCATCCCTGGCAGTGCTTGAGGACAGGTTGGACAGAGCCTTGGGCAACATGGTCTAGTGTGAGGCATCCCCGCCTGTTGCAGGGGGTTTGGAACTAGATGATCTTAAGGTCCTTTCCAACCCAAACCATTCTATGATTCTAAGACAGCCAACTAGATTTTCCACAGTAGTATGAGAACAAAATGCAGTTGTTCATAAATAGATGTTATACACATATCCAGAACAACAAGATTTACTGTTGTAACAAAGACAAAACGTGCACCTCTTCTGGAAACTGTTTAATTTTATTTCTACTTTAATTCTTCTCCCGGAGGAATCAAATTCTTAAAATTAATTTCATAGAACCATAGAAGGAACAACATGAAAGCTCATTAGCCACAAATCACTGGTTAGTGGAAGAAACTAGTACTGTCAGTACAAGAGCATTCCTCAAGTTCCTCTCACCTGAAATTCCGCAAACCTGAAAACCTCATAGTCTTTTCAGAAAGGGAAAAAAAAGAAAAAGAAAAGAAAAAAAAAAGAGAATATAAACACACATGGTAGTATAAAAACTACACATATAACACCTGCAGGTGAATGAATCAAATTTTGCTCTGAACACACAACCAAGCACGCTACTATGAAGTTTCCGTTCTTTATCAGACAGTGATTTTGAGATAAATTATTTGCCTAACAGCAAAAATATTTGCTCCTAAATATCAGCTATAAAACTTTATTCTGCTTTATCAAATTGAATTAACTCCTTTTTTTTTTCTCCCTACTAGCACACAATTTAATGGGTAAACTATGCCTAACAGTTACTGTTATAATACCTTCAGTAAATTTAGACAACTCTACTTTTAACTGACCAGATATGCACCTATTTACTTTCAAAGCTCATATAATGAAAATTAGCACTGCAACAATATTTAGGAAAAGAATATATATCTCTTTAAGTACATAGTGTGGAGATCAGAGCAAGATGACTATCAAGACTCATGGTGAATACAGATCTCATCCAATACTCATTTTTCTCATGCATGTAAAGTTATTCATTAGCTTATATTATTAACATGGAGGTAACTGCAAATTATAATAAGGTACTGTAAAAAAGACTGCAGGTTTGCTCATCTGATTGCTTACAGTTGGTAGCAATTACTGCTCCTTAACTCCTAGCTGACTGCAGAATTAAAGAACTTAGTTAAGTGATACAATCCTTTCCCCCACAATCTCTGCTTTAAAGAGTCACTTGGTGCAGATCTTTAGGTAAACCCATTTGATACTTAAAAAAAAAAAAAAGTGTATTTTTCAAAGATTATAATAATTATGAGAGTAGATAAAGCTGTAAGGAACTGTTGTTGCTAAGTAACAGAAGGAAAATAATAATAGATAATATTATTTTGGAATAGATAGCATAAGAGTAGGAACATATTACCAGGATAAAACTCATAATAATGTGATGTATTTCTCATCCACACGCATATAAATCTGGCACAAGGTAGATTAACTTTCATGCTCAGCAGCACCATCACAACATGTAAAAGCCTGTACTTGGTATCACGTGGTCAACAAGAGAAGTGTTATGCAAGAGGTGAAGGAAGCTTTGAAGCATCAAGATGTCACTGAAGCTCACAAAAGCATGCACAAAAACTAGCTTACCTCCATACATTTATGAAAGGGCAAAAGAACTGCTTGATGTTTAAGCAAGTTCCTGAAAATTCTGACAGTTACATAGTACTGGAAAGAGTTTTGTATTGTGTTTGACAAACAAAAGAGATATATACTTTTAAATAATGTATGTAAATATAGAAATAATGTATTAGATATTATTAATATGTAATAAAAAAGTAATACACCCAGTAAATGCCTTTTACAATAGGTCTTCCTAGCAAGCCACTCATAAAAGTCAGGATTTGACACAGTACTGCTTTCTCAAGTATGTAATCCTGAGGACTAATTTCCCCATTATACAAAAGGCAGCAAAACACAGTGTGTGTATGCTGACACAGAGTGCTCAAAAATATCATCTGCCTTTTCTTGTACTGTTGAGCCCAAACTTCATAATGTGCTACAATGATTAAGTTCTCTAAGGTTGAAAAAAGCTGATAAACAGAAATCCCATTTGAAGTGGAAAGTTATTTAAGTAACCAGATGCAATAGTAATAAGATGCAGATGTCAAGACAACACTCAAAACCTTAGAATAATAAAGCAACTATACCACCCATCAGTTCACTGCAAGTATTAAAATCAGCAGCAATTATCCCAAATCACTGCCACTTATCCAGATGCCCACTGGACAACTACCAAAGAATTACATCTTTTTTACAGAGAATTTCTAAACCATGAATGCACTGTCAAATATATTCTTAATAAACATACAGGACCATGAAAATCAACCAAATTGACTAAATAGATAAAATACTGTTATTCAATGCACTGACTTTATAGTAAGAACGTCTTCAGACTTTAAACAAAAATTTAAACAAAGTATGTTGCATTTTGCATCAATGTTGGAAAATCCCCCAACATGCCACACAGTTTACAACCACATTTTACAGTAACTTAGAAAAACAGTCACCAATTCTGTACACTTATAGCTGGTTTATTGTACCACTTGCATCATTCTTTCTGAGAAAAGAAAACAAAAATAACAGCTGGAGATGCCTCTGCCTGCCTATGACAGCTGCCAGGAACTTTACCACAGAGTAACTCAGAAGAGTAAGACAGCTATGTGGCAAGTTCAGTGTCCTTTAGTTCATACTCAATCACCACAAAAGCTGAAAAGGGCGATATTTCAACATACAAAGGGTTATGCTTTATGGCTAAAGAAAGCGTTTTGAACATCAGACCAGCTGATGCGCCAATGGCGCTAGAAGAAAACTCACAACTAGAAAGAATGAATGAGTCACAGAAATCAGCTCCATAGGCTCTGAGACTCTTTAGGGCAAACAGCCACAGAACACTAAAATGGCCCTCAAAATTGAGATACAAGCTTGAGTGCAAATCAGTCATTTCTGCTTCTATTTACATTATGATACACCTGTGATTTATGTACATATTTACCAAAATACTTTTTGAACATCTGAATTTGAATGTTTCAAGTGTCCTTAAAACCACTTACATCAGAGCACAGAAATCCATGGAAATCAGTAACAGTCATGTCTTTACTATTTAGAAGGTTTGCACTTTCAGGAAAGATATAGCTGATTTTCCAAACTTACAATCTAAACATTTGGCAGTAAATCTAAGGACCTGTAAAAGAAAATCCAGTATCAAATGGTCACCAAGATACAGTGGGAACCCATACAGATTTGGATTCAGTAATGTAACATCCAGACCTAACAACTATCTGTGAAAGACCTGCTGTCAAATAAAACACAGAACTGTATTTTGTTATCATCACCTGTAACATGCCTAATAGCAAGCGCGATAATAAATCAGCACAAATTAACCTGTGGTTCTTCTGCTTCAAGGTCTACTAAGACAACAATGATACTAGCAAGAGCCAAGCAAAAATACACGTTACAGGAGTTGTATCCTATCAAGTGAAGGCTTTCTTTTAAAGAGTAACAGCCTCTTATCTTCTATCAGCCTACAGATCTATTTTAGATACTCCTAAAAAGAACTAACCTTTTATTCCTAGTCTCAGCTATCCGTTATGCATCTCTACTACCACAATCAACTCAGTCTACATGTATGATTTATTCTTTTCTGACCTTCAGCTACCATAGATTTCCTGTAAATGATCAAGCCCAAAAGTTACCCAATTTACTAAAAAAAGTAAAGAAAACTCTGTTCCTTAATCTTTACATAGTGAACAACCATTCACTAATACCATACTAGATATCAGTTCTCTGTAGTAATTACAGTAACTCTCACTTGTGCTCAGTTAAAGTTCTTGAAATATGAGAAAGCAGAGTGAAGCTCCGCTTCAGTAGCTACAAAACCCAGGTGGGACACCTTTGCTGTCACTGCTACCTGAGCTGGTTGAACTTGGACATCGAGACACTAGTTCAGTTGTGATCACCATCACCATAAAACTAGCAAGATTAATTTATCACCTAGCAGACAATAAAGGTCTGCTCAGCTATCGCCATGCTTGTAACATATCTGTACTCACAGAACACTTCAAATTACGGCACCAAAAAAAAAAAAAAAAATAAAAGGCATCATAGACACCCAAAAAATAGCTTGGAGAAAAAAAACTCTGGGTGCTATTCCTGACTCCTACACTGATCTCTTGAGTAACTGCCAGCAGGTCACTTATCTCTGTCAGTTCCCTTAGGGTGGACATTTACTTTGTCTTGTACAAAAATCTGTCATCCACAAATGTAAAGTACAAAGGGACAACTATCATGTACTACTGCTGAAGTGAAACGGTTTGAATAAGAGATGGTTTATTCAAAACACACTGCAAAAGCTTTTTTTTGGAGTTTTATATCTATGTCCTTGCCCCCAGCTACCTCTCCTTATAAGGAAATAGTTATGTTACAGATGAATGCCTACAGCAGTTAATAGCTGCTGAATCATGTTATGCTGACAAGGAATGAACAAGCATTTCAGTGTTTGTGTTTACTGTTTTCTCAATCTTTAGTTCAGAAAGACTTTAAAACAAAAAGGTGGTTAAAAATGTAAAAAGAATGCTTTGGTTCACAAGACCGATGATGCATTCTCGTCTAGAAGGAAGCAGGTCTCCTCTTCAGATGATTAGCACATTCATAATTAAAATTCTAAATTGTATTCTTTATTAAACACCTGGATGATATCGTTCACAGCTTAATTACATAAATGAGCATTTTAGAAATTATTAGGTTGCATTTCTACAACATAATTCTCACCACAGCATTTGGACTCTTGTCAAGTCACAAGCAAGAATTAAAAAGAATCATGGGAAGTCTGGTAAATTTTAAGTCTGTGCTGAGTCTTAATTTGTTTTCCAGGTTTTAAGCCTGAATATTCACTTTTTTAATATTTGCAAGTTCTATGGTGCCTTGGGAGGGTGGTGTGTCGAACCCAAGACTCCCAGTAGTCATAAGACTCCAGAAGCCGGGATTTTAAAGAAAAAAAAGCAAAGGATTTATATCATGTAATCATAGAAATTTTCCCAACAAGCAGAGGTTTGAACAGTTTCCCTCAAAAGATGATATAAAGCAGTCCATATCAAAGCCAGAAAACAAAAACCAGAAATTACTACTTTGCAGTTCACCATTATTTCACACAACTCTGTTTAAGTTTTGGATCAGGGATAACAATCACATTGTGCGATTTGGTTTGTTTCACTGCTAAAAAATGAAATAGGACTGAAGGGATTTCAAAGACCCCTTTGCAGCAAAATCCCATCACTTATATCCTTCAATTCTGCTGGTACTCAAAAAGAGTTCTCTGAGAAGGTGACAACAATGCAAAGACATCCTAAAAGCATGGTTCACCTAAAAAAGCCCCAAAACATCTAACAACAGAAAACCCCCATAAACACAACACCCCAAAACATACTCGTAGAAGCTTGTTTTGTATTTCTTTAAAGAAGAACTGGTTTAGCTAAAACATTCACTTAGGATAAGGGGGTAAACTGACATAACAAAGCATGCACAGCTAACATTTCTGGTCAACACTTGCCTTTACTCAAAGGACAAATATCTTTGCATTTATAGCTACACATTCTACTCTTTACCACAGATAGACAAAACACATGAATTATTTTGTTTTAATGACTGTCAGAATCCATTCACAAGTATGTACGTAAAAATATTTACAATTAATACTAAATTAACCATCTGTGGTTCTAATGTATCTTACTCTAACTTAAGACACAAGAAACAACCTGAAAGAATTGAGAAAGCAAACTTATTGGCAAGTCAAAGTAAATACTTTCTGAAAGTGATATTCAATCTTGTTTGTGGTATTAACTTTTTAACTCTGATTTGTTTCCACAACAGTGCTTCACAGTACATGAAACTGAAACAAAATTCCACTAATATTTTAAACATAAATCAGTAAGAACTTCAGAAACATTTCTGTGAAAACAGAAAAACTTATTTTTTATTTACTTATTCAGTAAGAAAGAAAAAAAAGATGGAGAAGACAGACTTCAAATGGTAATTCCAGCAATGACTTCCACCAAATCACATAAAACTGTGTTTCAGTTTTCCCAATTAGGAAACTGTAGACCATTTTCTATCTGACATATGATGTTAAAAGACATAGACTTACTAGCTAAGCTGTAAATAAGCAATTTTGGAATGGTACGACATAAAATACTGATACTAAAAGAAGTGTAAACCAGGGCAGCAAAAGCTATCTACTCAATTCTCAAAGTATTAGACAACGGACTAAGACTGGAATCCAAATGAACACCTACAGATATTACTATGACATCTGAAATTAAATCATTCATAAATAAGTTCTCAACATGATTCTAAAGATTAACTGAATATTCTTTTAAGACTCAGGTTCTCATTTATAGGCATTTTGAGCAACTACCTCTTTTGCTCTCCGATGTATGTCTAATGATTAAACTCAGTTTATTTGTATTTCACCAATGTTTCTAAAGTCAATTTACCCTTCATAGCATGCTTCCCCCATGCTCCTTTAAAGCTTCAGTAGTTCACCAGCCAGTTGAGCTTTCCTTTGACCTGCTAACTCATATTTATACCAAATACTAAGGTTTCCCTTTGTATTACTTAAGAATAAAACATTTTGCATCCTGAAAATGGCCTTAATGGGGGGGGGGGGGAAGGGGGAAACAAAAAAATATTCAGCATACTGCTGGAGATGAAGTTACTTCTGTGATACAACCTATGATTTGTTAAAGCAAATTAACTCTCCATACTGCTAACCTCTGAACTGAAGGTGGGGGGAAGGAAAAGCTGCAGGTGGGTCCTCACACATCATCCCCACTGTGGTCATACTAGGCTGAATTTATACAACCTAATGGTTGTTTCAGCAGTTATTTTTTGCCCACTTAAGGTTTTGTTCCTACCCACATTATCAACAACACATTACCTACAGTTTAACTAAGGACTGCATATAAACAGGACTTATGCTATAAATACCAAAGGTTTTTTTCTACCCCTAAAAGGTCCCCTGTGAAACTTTCAGTGGTCAAATTCTAAGGTACAACTAGAATGCCAGCACTTGGACACAAACATGAATCCTTTGACTAACCTACCACTCCTCCCCCTCACACCAGCATGCCCAGTGCAGGGATTAGACAATTCTTATATTAACATAAATTTATTACTGTTAAAAATAACCTTAGCATAGGATTTTAGAACCTGTTACAGGAAAATAAACATTTAGCACATCAAGATCTTGAACATTTGAGTATAAACTACTCAGAAATACAGTAATGGAAGTTAAACCTCCACTTCAGCATTTTGGTGTGAATTAGGGATGTGCTACTGAAGCAAACTTTCCAAACATCCCACTTATTGTGGTTTTGTTCGTTTTGCAAGATGGACCTGAACAAGAGTAAGTTCTTTTTCAGACCAAAATAAAACTGGGAATCATTCTTTAGAAACTTCCCAGTTCTAAAGAGAACATACTTCTTTAGAAGTCCAAATACGAAGGAACTCAGTAGACCTAGCTCAAAGGAAGCCCTTCTTAAAACCTTCTGATGTGGATATTCTGTTTTCAACAACAACAGCTTCTCTCTGCAAATCTGCCATTTTTGAGCCTCACTACTTGCTAACATACACACAGACTTACATGTGTTAGGGCACCCAAGAGTAATTATGCTATTTAAGTCAACTTTAAAGTTAAACACAAATCAGAGAATAAGTTCTGCAATATCTTAGCTGCTTTACTTTGAAACCACCATGTCTGACAGGAATATACTCTTTTGTTTTCTCTTCAGTGTGGCATAATATTTAAGATTAAAGAACTCACTATTACTAGAATATCCAGAGCTCTGCATAACCCCAATTTACAGTGTTTCTGGACTGCAATTACTCCATTACTACAGTCAAGTGTTTTTCACACGATGAAACTGCCTTCCTGAAGTGCCTCAAATTAATGTGTCTGTCAAAAGTCACCGCATGACAAAACTGCACATTCAGTTACCTTCACTTTACCTGCACTGTGAGAATGCTTGATCTTCCCTTTTTCAATAAAACAAACATGTACAGGGCCCAGCTGCATATGAGTTTGGGATTACTGTTACATTGCCATACTAAAATGGAGAATGTAAACATAAATGGGCAGAAAAGCAGATGATTATTCTTTTATAATTATTACATTTTCAGCATACCCCAAAGCATGCCAAGTACCTCACCGTACAGAACAAGACAGACTAGATTTGTACCTCGCTGTTTAAGGTCTAAAATAAATCTTAACAAGCTCCTACAAAGGGTAACAAACCCTGCACACACCAGTTGCACGTTTCACTCGGGGAAAGCGGACTTACCGCCTGACTTCCAGCAGGGTTAATCTGCCCCTTTCGCGCAGGGCCAGGCACCGCGCCTTGGGAGTCCCACGCCTGTCACCGGAGCCTACAGGCACATGGGCACCCGCGGAAACCGGGGACGAGGCGCTGAGCAACGACTGACTGCCCGACCCCGCGGCGGCACTGGGCACAGGCCTCGGGGGAAGGTGAAGAGGCGAATACCTGAAACACAGCACCGCGGAGGGGGAGCCGGGCACCGACGGGTGCCAGCCGCGGCCCGGGCGCCACCGCCCCGGCTCCCCCGCGAGCGCGGCGGCTC
>JANHGB010021370.1:4609-16944 GCA_026283785.1 Coracopsis vasa | reverse complement strand
CTAACACATTTTGAAAGAATAAACAACTCTCCCTATACTACTTCACAAGCTGAAACAATTTCCATTAAGGTGATCTCTGTTACCACGTCTCCACAACTTGTTTTTTCTTGGGAGAACTCTTTCTCTCACACAATAAAAAACCCCTAAAAAGATCTTTAAAAGTGAGTTATTTTAACAGCACAACCATATAACTTACTTTTCAGTCTTTCTGGATGGACAGAGAGAATTCTTTCTAGAGGGAATAGAGAATTACCTTGTTACACCAGTTAGTGTTCTTTATTCCCTAAGAACAGTCAAAAAAAGGAAAATCAATTTCATGATGAGAGTTTTTCATAAACACAGACACAAGCAAAAGTCAATGCTTGGGGAAAAAAAAAAATAGAAAGAAATATCTAATAATCTGCATTTTCCCTGGAAGTTTCTTTATGACATAAAATAGAAACTAGGGAAAAGTACGAGGATGAAAAGTAGGAGTAAGAAGCTTAAATATCCCTCTCTGATGTCTGACAGACACTAATAACATCTGCTGCTTTAAGTTTAGCTGCATGACCAATGTCAGGAGAGTATTTATGGTGTAAATGTAATCAGAACAATGGCAGCATCGCACCTTTTCCTTTCTGTGTAAGGGGTTGATGCCAGCCCTGCAAGCAAGGAGAGTTGCTTCATCTCAGTTTTGTGCTTATTTGCTGGAACATTAATAGCTGGGATGTAAAATCCTTCAGCAGTAACTCTCATTTCACACATATTATCCAAGAGGTGTTGTGTTAGATGATAGACAATTCTATGCTATTACCACATTAGGAGCTTGTGGGGTTTTTTGGGGGAAGTGTAGCAAAGCGTTAAAAATGGTGAAGCAGGAAGTGGAAGGACTTCAAATTGCTAATGTTTTGGCTAAAGGAGCAGAGCATACTTTCCCTCTAAGAAGCCAGAATATGAAATACCTCTATAATGTAATAGCTTTAGCACCTGATGCTTCTCGCTTTCCTGTGGACCTGCTCATATACTTAATGAAGACACCAAACATAATGAGTTCCTTGTGTCTATGAAGGTGTGTGGCCAAAGTTTAGGTACAAGCATTCTTTGTTGACTAGACATAGTAAATCTTTAGCTATGTGTTTCAGTTGCTTTCTCATAAATTCAAATATACCTGGCTTGAACATTTTAACTCTTTTGGTCTTTTTTCTTTGCCTTTGGGAAAGAATAAGACCTCCCTCTAGTGGTGGAAGTACTATGAAGTAGCCAAAATAGGTTTATTAGTTTCATTAATATAGTAATTTTACTTGTCTTAAAATATGAACCAATTAAAGCTTATTTCCATTCAACAACTGTTTTTCAGATGCTGTCATCTTCATAGATGAACTTCTGTTAAAATGTATTTACTTCTGCCCCTAAAAATCACTGAATCACAAAGTGGTTTGGATTGGAAGGGACCTTAAAGTGCATCTAGTTCCAGCCCCCTGCCACAGGCAGGGACATCTTCCACTAGAGCAGATTGCAAGCTGCTTCCTTGATTATTATTGAACTTTGACTGTATAAAGACAATGCAGTTACTGCCTCACCAAAATAGTGGAGAGTATTTTGAAAATAGGAATTGTTTTGCCTTCCTTTCCATAGAAAAGCAAAGAATCTGTAGAAATACCGTGACTCTATGGAGGCAGTGTCTTCCTAAAGAATATTTGTTTTGTATGAATAGAAACATTCAGCTTTTCAACAGTTTTTATGGATTTCTGATCCTTATTCTGTGAGATGAGACAGCTGCTAGGGAATATCAATATTCCATTGGTATTTCATGCCAATATAGGAGACATTTTGGTCTGCTGGATACAAGTCTAATACGAAATGTATTATTATATGCTTCTTTTCATATTAATGGCAGTGCTTTAACATGGGCTGTAGTACCTTATGTCCTTAATGAATGATTTTATGCTGTTCTTGGGAGCGTTTATCTTCATTACTTTCAGTTACCTACCAAGGTCAGTTTAAAAATATACTCTTGAGAGGCCTAACTGAATGTAATTCATGTCTAAGTATTACTGATTGCAACCATAACACATCTGAGCCAGGAGGCCGGTTTCTAAATGGTCTCTGTCAGAATTATGTTGCCTCAGAATCAGCTATGGTTTCTAGGCTGATGATTTAACCACCATCTGCCAAGCATATTACAGCAATTCCTCTTGTTTCATGTAATAGATGCATCTTTATCCTGAAGAGAGACCTTTAAATCTGATGCTTGGTTTAAGGGTTGTGACTTCAGCAGAAAATGGCACTATCAAAGATTTATTCTGAATATCTTACAAATTAAAGTGGAGCTATAGAAATAGCAGAGGAAAGAGCTGATGGTTTGCCTTTCTCCCTTTATTTCTTCTCCATGTGTGAAGTTCTTCATGTTTTCTGTTGAAACTTTCTGGTTGTAGAAGAGCATTGCATTGTCTGCTTCTGCTGCCTTTAGGGCTTGTCATTGGGAACGGCACGGAGATGCTGACAACTGAGCTAGAGAAGTTGTACAGTTCTGCAAAGCTTTGAGTGTTCCTGTCACTGTACTTGAACTGTGCTTTGTGGTGGCTCCTAACTGCATCTGTGTGCTTGGCAGAACTTGTATCTTACAGAACGTTCTCTGTGGCACTTGCTATTTTACTCAGTCCTTTATGCTGCTGCTGATACATTGATCTGGTGAGTCTGCAATCTAATGAACACCTTTTGTCTTAAGCTGTATGTTCCTTAGACTTCTAGCTACTTCACTGGCTTTTTTTTCCCTCTTATCACCCTGAATCCAAAGTGGGTTTCAGTAACTGTTTTTATGGCATGTGGTAATATGCTCTTTTCAGAGCATTCTCTTCTGCCTTTCCCTGAGTCTGGCCTGTGCATTTTAATACTATCCAGTGACTCAGAAATTCTGAGAGAGATTAATATTTTACTTGTATTGTTGATTTGGTGCTGTACCTGTGTATTTATTGCCATAGCAGAGCTCTGTTTAATGCATTTGATCAGAGCCAGGGTATGCCCAAAGCAATTTGAATAATAGAATAGTTGCTGTGTTCATGAAAATAAATGCTTACAATCTCCAGCAGAAACAAGGATTTGTAATAGAGCTCTCCCAAGAGTTTTTGATAGATGGATGACATGAAGGAAAGAGTATGAAGAATGACTGGGCCAGGATCAAGAAGGGAGGGGAGGCTCCTGCTCGAGGCTCCTGCTGCTTCTGAGTGCATGAGAAGTGGTTGAGGGAACAATGTGGCTCTTGCTCTATCAGATCCAAGCTGGCTCATTCCTTCCTTGCTAGCACCTTCTAAGCTGAAGTTTGGCTTATCTTGTCATGTGATTTACACATGAGGTACAGAGTGTTTGTCCTGAAGAATTTACCAATAGACTGTATCAGCTGTGTCTGGAATACTAGGGGAGGGAAAGAAGAACTTGCAGTCATGGTATTGATAAATGTTGAGATGGCCAGGTCAGTGGCAAGCAAGCTTTACAGAAGTTCTTATAGCCAAAAAAGTGACTTCATACTTGCTTTGAGAACAGCTACGTGCTGTATTTGGCATACCCTGGGCACAGAATGAGCTGGAGTACAGATGTGTGTGTTTGGATACATGCTTTTCAGGATTCTAGGGAACACTTTGATCTCTAAAAGAAGTCATTCCTTTGTTCTACTACAAAGTAAACATTTGATTCCCATGTATGGTGTTTAATTTGCTATTGCAGAGAGGCACATGAGATACCTTATGGAGTTTGAAGCAGAAGTCATGTTTGCACTGACAAGCTTGTCAATCTGTTGGTGACTCCTGCAGTGGGGTAAATGTGACAATGTGGATTGAAGGGCAACAAAGATTATCACAAAGCACCCTGCAAAACATACCTCCTGCAGCACACAGCTACCTTTGCCTTTGGCATCAAACTTGTTAATGGACGTTTTTGTTACAGCAGCTACAAGCTAAGATTTCCTTGTTGTTATTATAGTGCAGTGCACTGTTGGAGGTGTATCAGGTGACAGTTTATGTATCAGGATAGTATTTCATGCTTAAAAATCAAGAGCATCGATGGGATGTGAATCCAGTCTTGACTATTTCTTTTCTGTCCCTACTATTTTCCTTTAGAAAGGTCATCCTGTGAATGGCTTTTTTTATGAACAGAGTTTGTTGGAAAGGGATTCTGTTTCCAGTGACCAATACATGAGTTTTGGTTACTTGGCTTGTTTTTTCCATGTTAGATTTGGAGTTCATTGAAATTAATAAATTGCTTCCTACTGACTTCAGGGCCTAATCCAGCACATGCTGAAAAAATTACTTGGTTATTCCCCAGCTCCCACAAATATGCTTGAGAGCACTGAAGGCAAAGTAAAAGATTAAGTGTCCTCTTCCCCTCAGTCTTAGCTTTTAATTACTTTGCAGTCTGCGCATCAAGTAAAGTTACTTTTGCTCTATTTTCAACTTCTTGTTATAGGCAAGTTAACCCCTCTTGCTCTTTGAGGTCTGATGTGAATGGCCAGTATTCTTTTATCTGTGGATGTCTTTCTTGAAGGAAGGTTATGAACTTGCTCTCTGGATATGTGATGCCATGGTGTCTGTGTTACATGTTAGTACAGCTTTAAGGGCAAAGGATAAATACCTGTTTTCTGAAGGCTAGTCCAAGATTCATTACAATCAGGGTGTCTTTTTTATAGTTTACCATTTGTTTTGTTCAATGGCAAATTATTTATGTGCTTAAAATTCATGTTAGTCTGCTACATATGCCATTATTGTCTTGATTGTTCTTGACTGATGCTGTGATATGTAGGGTGACAGCTCACTGGGATGGAAAAGGCAGGAGCATACAAGTCAACTGAAGAAGTCCAAGGCTGGCACTTCACTTCATGCACTTGAAGAAGCTACTCTGATTAAAAGTAATACTTGAAGTCAGTAGCACACAGGGAAATAAGAGGCCAGCAGTATGCTTACACTCCCAAAAACCAGCTGCCTGGGTCAGCTGAGGGCAGCTGCTTCCACAAAGGCCATATGGCACCTACAGTCACATCTTTAGACCTGTCACCTCACTGCTTCTTTACTCTGTCTTACTCAGTCTTCTTAGTCACTAATTCCCCTGCCTGCTGAAAAATCCTATTTTCTCTTTGCATCATACTTAAATTGCTGAGTTTATTTCCCTTTTCTTTTGATAACCCATTGGCTGGTCCAAATCAGGTAGATGTTATGTTGCTGTTTTGTCTAGCAGGAAGAGTTTAGTAGAGCTTTGCTTCCTGCTTGGTTTGTAAAACATTCGGTCTTGGCTAAAGCCATTGCACATAAACCTCAAAGAGGAGTGAAGCTTCAACAGAGCCTTATAAACATCAGACAGCAGATCTTATTAGAAAGGTTGTAAAAGTGAGAAAGGAATCTGCCTGAAAGGAAGCAGCACTGCTTAAAGAGCAATACAACTACTGGAGCTTTAAAGTTATGTCAAGGCTGTGGCCTGATTGTTTCGGAGTAGATATATTCCAGCTGGCTCTGGTGGGTTAGGGTATTAATTCCTGTGTTTGTTGTTCAGAGTGTCAGCTGCTCTCAGTTCCTGAGGTGAAATGGGTAATTACACTTCATGCTTTTTGGGAAATGTAAGGCAGCCTCTGCTGAAGACCTGCTTAAAAAGAAAAGAGACAGAAAATCAGGCTCCCACGGGCATGAGGAGGACCTGCAGATCCTTTCCTGATGTTAAGTTTCCAAACTACGACTACATACCTCTCAACTTGAAACCTCAGTTCATGCAGCCATGTAAATACCTGAAAATCTCTGCCCTAACTTCATTTGATGGTTTTGATACCTCCCATGTAAAATAGCTTGAATTGAGCCCTAAAGCTTAGACCCCTAAAAATGTAGAGTGCAACAGGTTAAAGATCAAACCTGTACATGGTCTTGTTTTTATTTTTGGTGAGGGACAGGATGTGAACAAAACATTTTGGATTGGTTTAGTACTTGTGGGATTAGTTTTGTAAGAGGTGACTTTCGCAGCCTAACACTGCACGTCTGGGGTTAATATTGTCATTCCTTGTAGCCGTTGTTTAACTTCCCTACACAAATACTTGGGAAAAGCTTTCTTGACAATTACGTTGAAGTTCAGTACTACCCACTGGAGAAGAGTCTGATGCTGAAAAGGCACAAACTGCTAATGTAATTCATGTACAACTCCTGAAGTGTGTTTACTCAGACTATCTCATTTATATGCTGCTTTTGAAGCACTTAGGAGGAAGACTAATACAATAGCTAAGAACGTGTAGAAATTGGGAGAAAACAATATAAAGATTTTAAGCATAGAGGATTACCTCTTAAAAGAACACCCGATGTTTTCACTTCATCTCACTGTGTTACTGCATTCTTTGCTGGTTTTTCAGTTTCCTCAAAGCTAAGTACTAACTGTATGTATTTATTGGTGGGATTTGTCAGTGTTATTACTCAGTAATCACAAATCCCTTCTCTTTAAAAGTGCTGTTGGCTGAACTAAGGCTGGCAGATCTAGATGGTCCTGTTCTAGCCCTGTATGAACCAGTAGCTGTACTGAAAGATGGATGCTGCTATAGAAGCCATTCTGTATAGTAATGCATGTGTGATTGTCTTCTGTTTTCATACTCTTGAAAACAAAACCGATCCTGTTCTGCTTTTCCTGTCTCACAAGAAACACAGGAATAGGTAGGGTAGAAGTAGTTTGTCTGAATCTTTGAAAATAGTTGGGAAAGACACCTTGCATTAATTTTTAAGGAAAACCTGGTTGACACCAATGCATATGTTGACAGAGAACCCCAAGTTTCATGGTCCTAGGGACTTCATCAATCAGTTTAAAATTAGTGTTAAAATAGTTGAGGGGTCTTCAGAGACAACCCTTCATGAAGATACAGCTTTCTCGTTATCTGCTTTGGGTTAAAAATATCTGTATGAGAGACTTTTATCTTTTCTTTTTGAGAATTAGAAAAACTAAAACCAACCCCAACCCAGCACACTGGGGGATTCTCTTTTTTTGCTGTAATAGATCTCCTTTATTTAAGGCAAAAGAAGAGAGAGTGTGGGTATATGGTCCCCATGATTTATTAGCTGAAGAAGAAGCTTAGCTCTGAAGGAGCAGTAACAGTGAATGAAGAATGCAGAAGGAGCAAGAGATGTGTATCACTTAGCATGCTGTGTTGTGTTCTTTGCAGAGATGTGAGACAAAGAATTCAACAAAGGATTGCTCAGGCATTTGGTATCAACTCTTCTTCCATGTACCTGACTAAGCCAACTTTCTTCTCAAGAATAAACAACACAGAAGCCAAGACAACACACGATGAATACTGGCACCCACACGTTGACAAGGTAAGTAGGAGGCTGAGATGGGATGCAAATGTATTTCATTATTTTCACTTAGAAGCTGTTTTATATTAAACAATAAAACATGTTTGAAAACTGGTGCTTGTAAAAAATCTTTTTGGGGATGAACCTAATGGAAGGATAAGTGAGTTTTAGAAACATAGGCCATTATATTCCTTTTTATTTTCTCTAAGTTAGCTCTGCTAGGTTTTCTAAACTGTGTGAATGACTACTTGAGATTCTCTTTTGTCAGAAACATTGATTAAATTGACCTGCACCTACAGGGTGTTTCAGTTCCATCAAACTGTGTTCCCAGTTAGGATATTGCTCTTTCAGGCAGCTCTAGCAGGATCTATTTTAAAGTGGTCAATCAGTTGCTGTTGTTGATCTGAGCCTCTTGATAAATTCTTAACACTTGTATTTCAGTAATATGTGGATGTGTACATTAATGGGGTGTGATACCCTCTTTCAGTAATTTAATATTTTATTGTTCTTAGAATGGAAGCGTGGTGACTTCCTTTTAATTCAGTTTTCTATCTGTAAAGCTCGTAGCTTAACACTTCACATTTCTCAATGAGGATTGGTAGTGAGTTTATTTCTGAAGTAAACTGGGTTCAGAGGTTCTGTGCAGCATAGCAGAGGACAAACTAACAATGGAAAAATCAAATCAAATAAACAAAAATCCCCACACCAGGATACCCACATTTCACATCTTCAGGAGTTAAACATTTGAGTCATTCCAGAGTCATGGATCACCAAAGATGCAAACAAATCAAAGTTAACCCATCAAAATCTAAGTAATGGTTCAGTGCTGGAGTCTGTATGTGGGCAGGGTACCTTGAAATCTATGACCTGAAACATCTAGGATGAAAAATCAGAGAAATATTCCTTGCCTTTAAAATACTTCCTGGAAAAGGTCACTCTGAGGGAAGTATCAGGTCTGCTGTTGCTCAATACATTAGCGTAAGCTCCTGCGCCGTTTCTTGTCATATAGGCAGAAGCAGCTTAAACACTGTCACTCTGGTGACAGTGATACTCAATACAGCCACTGTTTGAGAGAAGATAATGCAGGGTGGAATTTGCAGTCACTGATAAAACAAAGAGGAGACCAGCGTCTGGATGCTGCTTGTTTAAAAAGCCATGATTAACAATTGATGTGGACCTAGGACCAGAGGTAATAGGGATGGTTTTGAGGTGCAGATGATTTTCATAGATTCATAGAATCGTAGAACGGTTTGGGTTGGAAAGGACCTTAAGATCATCTAGTTCCAACCCACTGAGGTGTCTAGGGATACCTTGCCCAAGGCTGTGTCCAACCTTGCCTTCAACACTGCCAGGGACGGAGCATCTTGCCCTCTACTCCAAACCAAGTCTGAATACTGGGAAGCTGAAGAAAGATCAATAAAACTCAGCATGTTAGACATTTTGCCAGTCTGTTGGATGGTTTTGTGATGTAACGCTATTTATCCTTTCCCCTTGGAATAGAACAAACTGCTTTATGTATTTCTGCATAATAATTAAGGTGAAAGTTGTTCCTAGAAGACTTCAGAATTTTCTCCCTTGCCCCTTTCCAAAAGAAAGGTAAAATTAAACCTTTGAAAACAGAATCTGATACATTTTTTGCTTCAAAGTCTGATGCTGTTGGTTCAAAGATGTAGGCTTCTTGAAGCACATGAATACCCCTCGCTTTTTTCCCTATATTGCTGGGTCTATTGCAGTTATACTTCTCTATCTGAATTTTCTTGGTTTGGAAGATTTTAACTGCATAATGGAGTAGCACAGATCTATTATGTCTGTATAAGGCTTTGCTTTTTTTTTTCTTTCCCTAAAACTTATTTGGGTTTTAGTTACATAGGAATGGAAACCCTGAAATCATCCAAATGACTCATTTAATCTTGTTGAATTTATAAGCATCTAAATCAAAGAGTGTTGGCTGAAGATGTGGAGTTTCATCCTGGATGGAATTTGTTTGGAGCTGAGCTTTTCAAATGTCTGATTTATAATGGAATTGCTGTTGCATGCTCAACTCTGACAGCAGTATAGTCTTAGAATGTTCTCTAATAGAAGTGATGTGGGACTTGAAGATATCTGCAGACCCCTGCCTGGGCAAGGATCCTGTCATCCTTCACAGAATTGTCAGGATCATGTGCCATAAGATCAGGTTTTGTTTTTACTGAATTTTCTTCTTTTTTAGCCTGAATTTGATCAGTTTATAGCTATTTTTTCCCCTTCTCACAGTTCAGTCTCCTCCCATCTGCATGTGTTTATAGGTAGCAGTCATGTCCCTTATCAGCCTTTCTTTCTCTTAAGCTGAACAGGCCAAACCCTCAAGTCTCTCTACCTGTGATATGCTCTCCATCTCCCAAACCTTTGTCCCAGCCCTCCCTCCTCTGGCTGTTGAGGCTATCCTTGATAGCAGTTGCTATCTATTCTAGCAGACTTTTCACTCTTTTTCTTTCCCTCATGTTGTTAGACATTTAATGAAATACATAAAAGTATCTTAATTCTGCCTGAGGACAGCATTGTCTTTAAAATCTGAGGAAGCTTATTCTTGTGTGTGCTCAAACCTGTTATCTTGACTCATCTACAGCCCCTCATAATTGAGACATGCTCTTTGGTGTCTTACACTGTCTACTAAATAGATGCTACTTTCAGTCTTCCGTATATTGGTACTGTCAAGGCTGTTTTTATGATTATCTGCATAGAGAAAGGTAGAGGCTCACAGGAAAAGCAGTTTTGACTCATTTCTGGAAGATACTGTACTAGAGCTATGCTGATTGGAAAGTGAATACATGTTTGTATTTTCTTCTGCAGTGAAAAGCAGAGGCTTCTGTCCTGCATGTTTTTCTCAGTAACTACATGCCCATTGTATATTCCTGCAACTGTGTAGTTGCATATAAACCTGTGCCCCTCAAAAACCCAAGGGTGTTGTACTGCAAAATGTCCTGGCTAATTCTGACAAATAGCTGTGTTTATAATAATAGTCCTTAAAGAAGTATTGTATAAATATTGTGAACATCTACCATTAAATATTAGCCATGTTTGACTTAACTGGGTAAAGGGTGCTCAAAAAGAGCACACTAAACCGTATGAAATATCAGACTGAATGAAAATGCCTGCATTTTTTCCAATTGAATTCTTCCTAAGGAGCTATAGAAATTTGATTTGTTGCAGTGTGCCTGTATGGCTGGTTTTAATGATGGCTTTTCTCACAGTTTGAACTCTGGTTCAATTATTAACCTTTCTGGCATTGGAAATCATTACCAGGGTAATGAATACATTTGAAATATGTTGAGGACTTCTAGCATTTGAAATAACTGAGTATAATTTAGTACCTCCTTTTCATAGTGTTGCATTTCTCAGGCTTGGCTACCTTCTGAGTTAGTAATGAACAAGAACAGGAACAGAAAAACCATTTTCCAAAGCATACTTGGTTCCCAAATTAGTCATCTATAGAAGTCAGATGTGTTTGGTATGGCTACAATGGTTTGTAGTCAGCTCATGAAAGTTCAGAATTGATGCAGCCACCTAGCAGAGGATGGAGAGTGCACTGATAGAGCAAAGAATGCTGCACCACTCGAGCTCATAAAAGCAGTTGTGATGCATTAGACTTGCAAGTATGAATTGAATAAACTTCTTCACTTTGCTACTGCCTTCACTGGCTGGAAGACTTAAACTGACTGGAAGTTTTATCATCAAATCAGTGAAGGTGAAAATAGCTTTGCAAAGCTGATCACATGAGGAGGGCTGTAGAATGGCTGTTTTGAGGTGCTGCAGCACCACATGCTCATACTTCCCGTTTATTGCCTTGCGCTGCTTCTAAGGTATGGGTAAATATGGGGAGGAGGGGACCATCAAAAGGTTTCTCTCATCCTTGTGATTCAAACTGTGCAGCACAGCATGTCACCACATTTGGCTTTTTTCCTTTAAGCCCTTATGGTCAAAATAATAAAATGAGTAAGAATGAAAACGTCTTCCTATCCCATCTGCTGCTGTGTTCTCTTTAGTCACTGCCCTTACGGAATAATAAGTACAACTGCTGTTGAGCCAGAATTTAACTGGCACTAATGAACGTAACTTAGAATTGAAAATATTTAGGAAACTTCTAAGTTTGGAAGTAGCACCTACCTCTAACAGTCACCAGGTCAGTCAAAACAGTCTGCCAATGCTGTGTGTTTATACAGTACTACCATGCTGCACATTTCACTGTTTGACAGTGTAATGCAGAACTTGAGCTGTCATACACTGTAAATAAACTGGAGAATACAGCCATTGCTTTCTCAGTATATTTGTAGTTGCTGGTGACATGTAGATATGGAAAGGAAATACTTTCAGAAGCAGCTAAACTCAGTGTTAAATATTTATGTAGCTTCACTCTGATCATTAACACATAGTGTTTCTTTTTGCCATCTTCAACATACATATTGAACAAAAATAATACTTTAAAAGGAAGGAAAATCACCTTGTTATACTTAAAAATGGGGTGTTTGGTCTGTAGGTTGAGAAGCAGCAGAGACTTTGGAAGTCACATTTGAAGGTTTTCAAACCAAACCTGTGTGGCAAAGAGTAGAAGTTCCTCCAACAAATGTGTGCTTATTTGAAAGGTCTGATTCACTGTTATCATGAAGCTCCTGCATGGTAGCTGGTGAAAGAGTAAAAGGTGATGTTAGTGGGTGCAGTCAATTACTCAAAGGCTGTTCTTGGGTCTCATTAACCTTATGATGAAATTTATCTTGAAATGGTATAAACAGATCTGAGCCCTTCTGGTTCTCTTGATATAATGCAGAGGTGTAGCTTTTGACCATGGGTGCTTTTTGCTAACCTCAGTGGACTTAGGATGGTAGAAATTAATAGGAGCACTTTAATTATGGAAGCTAATAATAGAAATAATAAACATAACATGCTAGTCTTGCATGCAGTATGAGTGTAAATGTAAGAGACTAATAAACATGTAGCTTCCCTCTGTCTTGTACATGTATTTAAAGATCTATTTGGTTTAGAATGTTAAATATTGTGACTTCCTAGCAAAGTTTCCTT
>JANHGB010021366.1:0-22823 GCA_026283785.1 Coracopsis vasa | reverse complement strand
TTCCTTTCCTTTCCTTTCCTTTCCTTTCCTTTCCTTTCCTTTCCTTTCCTTTCCTTTCCTTTCCTTTCCTTCCCTTTTCTTTGCCTTTCCTTTCCCTTTCCTTTCTTTCTCTTCCCTTTCCCTTCCCTTACCCTTCTTTTTCCCTCTTTACTTTCCCTTCCCTTTCCCTTTTTCCTTTCCCTTCCCTTTCCCTTTTTCCTTTCCTTCCATTTCCTTTCTCTTTTCCTTTCTATTCCCTTTACCTTTTCCCTTTCCTTTCCCCCCCAAATGAAAGTCAGTTTATATGCTAAATCCAGCCAATACAGTGCAGTCCTTCAGCCAATTCACTACTTAGTGCACAGTTTCCCAGATCCATCTGAAGCTCAACTCAAGCTCTGTTCACTTTGCTGCAGCAGACACATTTCCCCTCAAGACAGTATGAGATGCCCATGGTTGTTACAGTGCAGTGTGTGTCTGGTTGAATAGGCATCTATTCATATTGACACAGTTACAGAAACGCTTCCTAGCATCTCTTGGGAAATCTTACTTGAAGCAAAACTCATTCAAATCAATTCAGGGGGAGGCATTGTCACAGCTGTGGGGCTGTAAACAAAAGGCAATGTTTGTCACCTAAGGCTGCAGTTAAAAGGAGATATCCTGGAGATGATGTTGGTGTGGAGAATAGCAGACTTGGTCTCTACTCTGTTAATAATAAAGAATATAACCAAACCGAGAGGAATAGCAGTAAAGGAAGAGAAATAACAACAAGCGAAGGAAGAGGTTGGAATATCAGCTGGAGATTCAGCTGAAGAAAAAGAATATGAAACAGTGAAGGCAGAGGAGGAAATCTGGGACCACATACGCAAGGTTTAACACTGCAGTGGGCATATGAATGGGATGCAGTAGGTGTCTAGCTTGGGACTGGAGTGGTGCCACAGGAAGCACAGGGGTAGTGGGGATCACGGGCATCTATTTGCGTAGCTGAAGCCCAACCAATACATTCTTATTACATTAAAAGTAATTTAGCTGTAAGGATCCTAGCTGGAAAACTCACAGTTTCCTACTGAAAGGACCCTGGTCCATTCTAGGCTGGTGATCCTTGTGCTGCCAGCAGCTGCACTGTAGTGAATACTCAGATGCAGCTGTAAACCTCACATCCATTCCCATCAGTGTTCAGCTAGTCATCCAGCTCCCATCTGCTGCCTGACGGCTGCTTTGGTGAGCAAACCTGTTGGCAAAACACCAAGTCACACTTTTTAGACATTCATGCACTGGTGTATGTTCATGGACAGGACTCCAGCCACACCACCCCTCTCAGGGCTGTCCATGGATATGGCATGCCATTTTCACGCTGAATGCTGGATATATCGTTTTCATGCTGGATTACTGAAAAGTATCCTCAGAGCAGGCTTCTAATATCTGAAGGGGGCTACAAGGATGCTGGAGAGGGACTCTTCATCAGGGACTGTAGTGATAGGACAAGGGCTGATGGGCTTAAACTGAAACAGGGGAAGTTCGGGTTAGATACAAGGAAGAAGTTCTTTACTGTGAGGGTGCTGAGGCACTGGAATGGGTTACCCAAAGAAATGGTGAATGCTCCATCCCTGGCAGTGTTCAAGGCCAGGTTGGACAGAGCCTTGGGTGACATGGTTTAGTGTGAGGTGTCCCTGCCCATGGCAGGGGGTTGGAACTGGATGGTCTTAAGGTCCTTTCCACACCAAACCATTCTGTGATTCTATGATTCTATCCAGTTGTTTGTTCAGAGGAAATAGTTTAGTTTTCAAACGCGTGTGATTTTTCCCTTCTATGGGTGTTGCTGTGTTAGCAACATTACAGTATCACTGTTGGTTATCTCACACATAAGAATTTTCAGGGAGAGAAAAATGTTTCTGGTATAATTTAATTCCCATTTACAAGCAGGTGGAATTAAAGTCTGGTTTCTGGGTTTCTGGTTGCAAATGCACAATGTATTGGAAGAAGCATCAGTATCTCTGAAGCTGAAATTTGCTGAATATCCTTTCGGTGCCTGACTTTTCCTGATTTCAACAGAATTTGAATCCTGGACACAGCATTTGTACATTTCAGTTTAAGTCTTGGAAACTGTGTGGATAAAGATCATAAAGTAACACAGGGTTACTGTGTTTAGCTCAGTAATTAATCAAACTGTTTTGAAATGAAATAGATGTTCCTGATGAATTCTTTAAGTCTTTCTTCTTGCAAGTGTATTGGCTCAGCAGCTGACATATGATATTCTCAGGGTTGATTTTTGTTTTACTTTGTGGTGGAAAGCACCTGGAGTTTCTGTTGCCCTGTCCAGGAACTAAAAGTTTGCACAGCTTTATTTTTCTCAGGGTTCATTATTGAACATACAAAGAGACTTTATAAATCACATCTGAGCCTATGCGATAAGCAGGAAACGAGCTGTTACACAAGTGGCGGCCAATTTTGAATGGGAGAGATGGAGATGATAAACCAACGCTGTTGTAAATCACTGCCAGTGACTCCAGTGGAGCAGCACCTTCCTTTATTTTGGGATCTAATGGTTTGCCTAAGAGAACTGGACAACAAACCAGCTTTTCTCATAGTCTGGAATACAATTGTATGTGAAATTTCAGAGCTGGCAAACCCTAAGGAGATGTTTCTAAGATATATGTAGAAGTCCATTGCAGTCTGCTGTGCTCAGTATTGCTTTTCTTTCCTCCCCTTCTCCAGCAATCAAAGAGAAATACATGGACTGGACGGAGTTTCTCATACACGATTTGACCGGCGCCCGGACTGCACCTGCAAACTTACTGGAAGGCGTATGTATTAGATTGCAGTTTCTATCCAATACGGTGTCACAGTGTGTGTGCTGCAGCAGTGTTCCCAGCATGTAGGGCTGTGTGCTTACAGCATCTGTGTGCCAGAAGCAGGCAGAATGAGCCAGTGCTGGCCAAAATATCGATGGCAAGATTGTCTTGACTCTGCTGGTTCTGCTCCTGACCCCGTGATGGGTAATTTGGTTTGCCTTTAGGCTGGAAGATGGTGCTTAGAAAGTTGGGTATTCAAAAAAAGCTGGGTGGGGAAGAAGAGCATGGAGGGAGTCTGTAGGAAAGAAGACACAGCCCTTCAGTGCCCCGTTAGATCCACCAAAACGGTGACCTGAGCTTTCAAGACATGACACAGATTGGAGAGAGGGTTCAATAGGTTCATGGGGAGCGCTATCGGGTTTATGTATACATGGAAATAGCTCCCCCAAGGGCATTCCCTCCACCTAAACACAACAGATTTAGCAGGGAAGTGGGGTGAGATGACCTCAATCAGTACGCAGGAGAGAAGGATCTGGTTTTTAGATGCATCCATACGACCAAGAGCCCAGTCTGTGCATCATATTTGCAGGGTGACTTGCACCAGGCACAGCCTCAGCATGCCTTGAGATCTCAAACAAAGAATCCTGCATATTCACCTTGAAAACACAGGAGCAGGGCACCTTCTTCATAGGGGCCTGCCCTGTTTTATGTGGATGCTGTGTGGGCATTTGGGGAGGAGACAGTCTGTCCTGCAGGAGACAATCCTCCCTGGCCCTCTGTATTTAGGCCGAGAGTGAAGGCATAGAGGTGGTTTACCTTTGTGTAAGCCCTTTGTTACCTTGTGTAAGCTTGCTTCCAAAAAGCCCATGTTGGGGGCATCCAGGCACTGGTTTTGATCATTTTGTCCCTGGTCAAAGGGACGTCCACAGCTGCATCCTTTTTCCACATGCCTGTGCAGTACGAGCTGCACAACAGGGAGAATAAATAGCGTGCCATCAGGGATTCTTTTCCCCCAGTCTGTTATCTGAACAGCCCTCACATGCCTGAAGTAATGCACGTCCTCAGGTCTGTCACATCCCCATTCATGGACCGCTCCCAGGTGGCATATGGAGAAAGCTGGTGGTGTCCAACACCCATCTCTTATACGCCAATGCCGTCGCAAACCTCTCCATTCCGTTTACCACAGGCAGAGGGAAAAAAAGGCAGCCCCAGGCAGAAATGCAGAGAGAAAGAAAACATTGCATTGGCTTGAAACAGTTTCTGACCCTGTGTTTGATGCAATATATGTGCTTAGTGCTGTCTGTGTTGTGCAATGTATGTGACCCCCTGTCAACAGATTTGCTGTTCCTGAGTGCTGCAGATTGTTTCGTACTGTTAAATCAATATGTAGTGGTACTTTTATTTATCTAGTTTTCCATGCTAGCCATGCATAGAGTTCTTGCATGGTAAATGTTAATATTTCATGCAAGCCATTAATTAATCTTAGCCATTCAGTTCTCAGGGGTAAATGACAAGCCTATTGGCTTAAAATTTAGCACACAAATCAGAGAAGCAAGAGGCACTTTTATACAGCCAGGGATTTATTATAAGAAGTTAAATCATTACACCATCATTTCCTATTAAAGAATGTTTTGTTGCCATGAAGCAGTTGTATGAGAGGAGAAGAGCCATTAAAGCAGATTTCTATTATATTATTAAATTCTGACACCGTGTTTTGCCATGAAATAATACTTGAATGCTACAGGTGCTTGTGGCTTACAGTGTAGAGGAGTGGTGTATAATGGCAAATACATTGTTCTGAGAAATATCTATTAATCATAGAGCTGGTTAAAACTGTACACATGATAAGGTTTTAATTAATTTTGAGTACATTTTTTACCAAATTCTCACTGTGTTGCTGCATTTTTGGATTAACAAAGATGGGAAAATCAGTTGCATTCCAAGATTTTGAATGCTTTCAAAAATCAACAGGAGAGAGAACTTGTATGAAAAATAAGGCATTCTGTTCTCTTTTTTTTCTACCCACCCCTACAAAGAACCGTCCTGGACTGACTCTGATTTGCAGAATTAATATTTAAAAGTATATTATGAGAGGTTTATATTATTTAATTAAGTAGAAATGGGACAAACACTGAGGAAAAAAAAATCATGGAGTCACAGAATAGTTATGGTTGGAAAACCTTGTTCTTAACATATACTGCCTGTGCTCAGCATCTCCTTTGGGGACCAATGCTCCCAGCTCTTGAGGTGTTCTTTAGTCCTGCTCTTGAAGCCCTGGAATGAAGAAATTGCATAAGAATTGGAACTTGTATATAAGAAAAAAGAAGAAAGCTAACTGCAAAATAGAACCACTGAGCCCCAGAGGTATCATTCTGCAAAGCATCTCGTGGTTTTTTAATGCCTGCGGTTGGCAGCTTTGCAGGTGTAAAGTTAAGCACATGTGTAAATGGTTGCAAAACTGGGATCACAGAAAACTCTATGTGCAAGCAAATAGCCTCAGTCGCTGGGATTTCTTGGGCATGATGGCTTGACCCAACAAACCCTGTGTGCCTTGGGCTTTGATCCCAAGACCATTTAAGCTGGTGGGAGCCTGCCATTGGCTTTGGGCTTTGGATTAAGCACCATGGACTCTTGTCCATGGGGAATAATTTGCTCTATAGGAATAGAGCCTATAGCAAATATATTCCTATTTGCCAATAGGAATGAGGTAAAGCCTTTGATGGGAAACATCAGCACATAGAAGGCAATTTCAGGGTCATGCCCAAAGAAGTCACCTTTTAGTCGTCCAGCACTGTGATCGGTTCTTGTAGCTGCAATCAATGAGAATTTGGTTTTAAATCCTCCCTATAACTGGGCTTTGAACTGTTCAGGAGCATCCTGAAGTGGATGTGCCTTATGAGCTGTTCTACCTTTTATTATTCTTTCTTTGTTGTTGTTGATGATGTCGGTTGAGAAATTAGCACAACTGTTGTTTTCTGTTTTACTTCTGAATTTGCACTTGGAAGACATTGGGTAAAATAGAAGAAGAACAGACTGTTTGCTGATCGCTTGGATGATGGTGTGAAAAACAAAAATAATCTTCTGCTGTCATCTGTTTCCTTGAGAAGTCTTCAAATAAAGTTTAAAATAAGGAGTTTTGCTTCTATTCAAACAGCCTCTGCGAGGAAAAAACCCTGTAGACCTCATTACAGTTGATTCCTTAATAGAGCTGCAGGATTCCCAGAATCCCTTTCAGTACTGGATAGTTAGTGTGGTTGAAAATGTTGGAGGAAGATTACGCCTTCGCTATGTGGGATTGGAGGAGACTGAATCCTATGACCAGTGGTTGTTTTACTTGGATTGCAGACTTCGACCAGTCGGTTGGTGTCAAGAGAATAAATACAGAATGGACCCACCTGCAGGTAAAGAGCCTCCTAAAAATACTAACCCTTTATGGCATTTACTGCTGTTTTGAGATACTTGTGCAACCCATTTCTTCTTCTCCAGCATTCACATTGCTTTGACAGTAGTTTCTAGCTATAACACAGGTGGCAAGTGAAAGCCATCTAAGTTGGGTTCAAAGTGAGTCAGGTAAACTCTATTACATATTTAATAAATTCTGTTTAGGTTAGCCTATTCATGGAAGGAAGCAGTGTCCAATAAAAGCAGGTTTGTGCAGTTTTCCACCAAGAGGCAGAGCACAAGTTTGTGCTTGCTTGCCCAGGCCTTTTCAGTGGTCTGTTAGTGGCCAGGTTTTTCTGGCCATGCTGTAGGCATCCTAGTGGAAGCCTCACAGGGAGCCAGTCTTCTGCTATCCAACTCATAGAATCAAGTCCTAGGTGACACCTCTCAGCATATACGAGGCTCCTTTTGCTTTCCCTTCAACCAGAGACCTCTTCTGCCTTTGTCTTTCCATGGCTACACACATTTCTTTTGAGTAACAGTAGACATCCATGAAATTTCCCAGGGGTGGAGAAAGTGTTTTGGGATGCTCATAGTCCCTCTTACAGAAGTCTTTCATATTCCGCCATAACACTGCTGTACATCTACCAACTGAGACCTGCCAGACTGAAAGTGTGGTGAGGGTGCTGGGTTGGTCTGTCTGTCCATGTCAGCCCTACCCATTGAGGGCTTTTGAGGTGTCTGTTGCTAGAAGTTAAGAAAATACTCCTTAGAGGAAGGGTAGATGGGGTCTTCCAGATTTCAAAGATCAGAGATTTTGCCCAGTGTTTTCTCCAAGGGAGTGAAGTCTGCAGTATGTCAGACCAGATTCAACATCAGGAGACTGCAGTTTGGAGAAGCTGAATTTAGTGTTCGAATCACCTTGGATGGAGAGAGATAGGGACTGCAGCTGAGCCAGTCTGTGGGCATGAATTGGAAGTCACAAATCCAGGGGTAGGAGAAGTTCAAGTGACAAGGAGGTAAGTTTAAGAGTCAGGCACAAGCAGGCTGAGACAGGAGGCTGGGCAAGAGCAGAGTCTGCTGAAATCAGACTCCAGAGGGACTGCGTTTGGCAGGGCAAGAATGATGGCCAGGCTGGGTGTAGGGAAAGGCTAAGCATTACTAAGGTTTAGCAAGCAGGAGGTATGGGCTAGGAACCACAGCACACAGCAGGGACTCAGGGCTGCTTGAAACTTCCTGGAGAAATGCATGCAGAGACATTCACTGGCAGGTTCTGGAGCTGGCTTTGGAGGTATGCTTGCATCCAGGCTGTATCCCATTACAGTGAGGAATGACTGGGATGATGAATCTTCTCCACTACCCAATAATAATGCTCAAAACTTTGTAAAAGTTTCTGGGCAATTGGATTTCTCTCTGCTTAGGGAGTTTGGCTCTGTATTGGTATGACTCGAGTTGACTGAGTTGGTTGTCAACTTGTTTGACTTGATTTCTCTTGGAGTTAGGGGTCTGGTTAAACATGACAGCTTAGACTATTGCATGCATGGTCTTCTTTGGGGCAAAAAGTGTGTACCATCTGTATGTTTCATAAAGCTGTGGCTTATACTTGGGGCAACAAAGCTGTTGGCCATGTCTTGTGGAGCATGGTCCCCGTTTCTACCTCCAAGCTGGATGCCCCAGGACTACAGTTTACATTGAGATATAAGGTGCTTCCTTTGTTAATGTGTAGACCCAGCAGGTCTATTCCACCTTTTCCTGTGCAGATGAACAACTTCTCCAGGTCTGTGCTTCATTTTCCTTTTTTTCCATTAATGTCAAATGATAGCAGAAAGGTAGCCCTCCTTTGGGTAGATGTTTCTGATGTGGCTTGTGTCCATCGCACCCGATTCAGAGTGGTTACCGTGATAGAAGCAATTGTGTTCACAAGTCTGTCTGGGTCTTGGGTCTAACTTGGGGTCTTGAATGCTTTTTGGAAGTGTGTGTTTTTCTTCACTGATCATTAGGAATCAATGTTCTCCATCACTTCTAAATTAGATGTGAATGCTGGAGCGCATGAATATCACTCACTCTGTTACTTTAGAAGGTATTTGTGTTACAGAGAAACACTTCTTCATTGACGTCTCTGAACCCTCCTGGCCTGTATAGGTTTGGTGGATCGATACAGAAATGGCCCAAGTGAGATTTGTACTTCCTCTTTATTTCATTCTCTTTCTACTCTTTCCTCCTTTTATCCAGTTGTGCTTCTTTCTCTATGGGTTCTCTAAACTTGTTGGATGCTTTATTTGCTGAAGTTTTTTATGTTTCTTCTCCCATCTCCTTGATTTAACTGCTTTTAAGATTTCTTTCTCTTAGAATCATAGAATGGTTTTGGTTGGAAGGGATCTTAAAGCTCATCTAATTCCAATCCCAAAGCAGGGACACCTTCCACTAGAGGAAGTTGCTCCAAGTCTGTCCAGCCTGGCCTTGAACACTGCCAGGGATGAAGACATCGTTCTTCTCATCCGTTTTCATCTGATACCTGTTTCTTCTCCTTGACATTTCTCTGGTCACTTTTTAATGAACACTGTTATTAGTGAATTCAGTGCTCACTTCTTTTTCCTGACTTCCATTGGCTGAAATAGGTGGTGATTCCTTTACATCTCCTAAAGTTGTGTTTCACAGGAGTTGGCTGAGAAACAACCCTTTGGTTTTGAACCCTTCCATTTTCTCACAAGTCTTCTCCTAGACATTGCCCCAAAAGATTTCTCTTTTACTCTCCCTTTTGGTCTCCAGGGAGTAGCCAGTCAGAAATGGGAATCTGATGAAGCAGGAATGTTGGTTGGAGTTTTTGCAGTTTGCAGAAATGCAGTTTCTGGAGGCAGGAATGCTGGTTGTTCCACTTCCGACATAGGGGACTATCTCAGTCATTTGATGTCCACCTAATGTCTTCATGTTCATAAAGCACAATGGGTGAATGAAGCATATGAGACATTAAGCCAGAGGAAGACGAGGGAAAGTGGCTGATCTTATGGGATGTGTTTCAAATTCGAATCTACAAAAGAAACTCTTTGAGGAAGTGGACAGGAGTGTTGTCAGGATGAGATGGTGGCAGCAGAGAGCTCTAAAGAAACTCAGGGATGAGGCCACTAAACCACAAATTGTCAAAGGATTCAATTTCCTAAGGACCCCTGGCCAGGGGCACATCCTTGCCTGCTTACATGCTTTCGAGTGACTTATGTAATACATAGGATTATACTAGAAAGACATTTATTGTGTGAAAGACCTAGTATGGACCTTCTTAGAAAAGAGACTCAGTGGCCAGTATGTTGTTTCTTTATACATCAGGGATCAGATTCACCTGCAAGCTTAGGAAAAACAGTTCAGCATGAGCTGTTGCTGTCTCTTTATGGTTGCAGGATGCCTAAGACGTGTCTCACATAGGTCAGATGAAATGATATCTTCATAAGCCTGTTTTTTCCACTCAGGTGGGTTGAAACTAATGAACACATACCTGGGTGTTTAACTTTTGAACATCTGAAGCTAGTTAAGGCGACTCCTTGATTAGTAACAGGAACAGCCTTAGACTGTATATAAAAACTGTTATGAATCTCCTCTGAAGAGATGCTGAGCACAAGCAGCTCCTCCCAGATAAGGCTGCATGTTCAACTGCGTCAAATGAGGATGTTGAGTTACACATCAGTTTGGCAGGTTGTGGCAGTGCTTTGCCTACCCCTGACTTGGATACTGCATATGACCCTTCAACTTACTTATTTCCTTGTGTGTCTGGGCTGTGATTTTATTGTGTTGATCCACCTCTGGGAGTTGCCAGCATGGGTTTCACCTTGGATAGCAGTTTGAGATCAGTCTTTCTAGATGCAGAGCATCTCATATAAAGGAGACCCATGTATCCAAATGTCTGCAGTATTTTGGGTGGAGAGGTCTCTTTTCTAAAGCCATCCACATCCTAGCACCCACTTGATGTACAAGAATGTGCAAGATGGTCCTTAGGAAATAGCATCCTGGCTGTATTCAAGTGACAACTTTCAGGGACTTTGTCTTGCGAGCCCTTTTAATTGCGGCAAAGGGCTCATAGCTTATTTTTCCCCTCAGATGTGTATCTGAATCCAGTAAGCCTCCTCGCTAGCACAAATTGGCACAGGCTGTTTGACACAGAGCCACTGATGGTCTTGCCTCGACTGTTTATGCAGGAAGAGATTGCCTCCTTTTATGTTACTTGCTATTTAAAGACAAATTGGCAGTCATTGTAATTGCTCACTCCTTGTTAACCTAAATAAAAATTGACACAGTTCACTTTGTTCAATTACCTGCAACCCTATCACTTAAACACAGTGCTTTATGCTCTTTTAACCGTGCAATTTAGTCTTCGTGTATTCTCCAGCATAAGCGAGCTGCCTCTAATTAAATGTGTGTATGATACTGCTTGCTGGTTATTGAAACCATTGGAGTTGTCTGTATCTCTTGGAGTTTGTTGACACTGCCCAAAGAATTTGCTGCTTGTTGTTACTGATTTGGGGCAAAGTCACCAAAAATGCCACTTTATTCTTTGCTATGCATCACTACCATCACGGTAGAAAACGAGGGTCTGTTTTCAGCTTACTCTCTCCAGGGAGCAGGGAAGGATCCAACAGCATTTCCCAAAACTCAGACTTTTTGTTAGTTGAAACAACAGGGTGGCTGCAACTTTTGGGGCAAAATTGTGTTCTGTTGACTCTTTCCTTATTTGGCATCATTTAAACCAAAGAGGAGGCAACAAGGTGGGTTGTTTCCTTCCCTGCACTTGGAGCTGATCAGAGCTCCTGAAAATAAGGGAGAACTGGAGCAACAAAGCTATAAAATAGTGAACAATTAGGTAAAGAGTGCATTTCTTAACACTTTTGACTGCTGCCTATGCTGTAAACAGAGACTTGAAATGTATATTCCCATTAATAACCAGACAGTTAAGGAATTAAAAGTGAAAGATTAATGTTTCCCTTTAAGTGTGTTTAAATTCATGTGCATATCCTTGATGTCTGTGCTGAAGTAGGGAGATTTGATATAGTGGAAGTATAAATGCATCCACTTCCAGTGAGTGATCCCGCAAATCCTATTTTGATAAGGTCTTAAATCTGTTGAAATCAGAGCATAAAATTCTCTTGTACTATCAGTGCTAGGTGAAAACAGTGTTTGCCAATTCCATTTTTTTTATACATATGTTTTATTTCCTCCTTCCCAATTGTAAGCTACAGTGGTAAATCTCTGCTAGCTAGTAAATATAGCTAGTTATTAGATGTACAGAATTGAAATGCAAATTGTGCTGAACTGAACTGTGATATAAGTGTGTGAAGCCAAACTGACAAAAGGAAAGCTTCACACTGTTCACTCCCTATCGAGGTTCAAGTTTATTACTGAGCAAATGTTCATTTCCATTTTAATAATTGTTGCAATCTATCTACCTATCTTGTCTCCTTAAGACCTTGATATGAATGACTTGTTATGTGCAGGATAACAATATGTTTTCTGGGGCAGAAGTAAATCCAATATAATGTTCTTCATCATAGTATTGTTTCCTACATTGTTTCCTTTGATGATTCATAGGCATTTCGCTGCACTGAACCATAAAGGGCTTGCTAATATAATGATTTAATAATATTAAACCTATTTAAAGAAACTCACTGAAAGCAATGTGAATCCACACAAAGATGTTGCCTAGAAGTATTATGATGAAAATTCATTAAGCGTAAGTCTTTGAATTGGTGTGATGCTCTGTTTTGAGGGTGGTACTAACAAATGGGGCTGGGTAGAAATGTTCCTTCCCACACCTACCCTCACCCATCTCAAAACCCCTTCAACCCTGCAATATAATAATAAAAGACTTTCCAATGAACAGAAGGCTTGGTAAAGGTATCTCTGGTTTTGTTCAAATATAACTAATATTGGCTGAAGACCTGAGGCTCCTCAAACTGGAAAACATCAGGTATTTTGAGAATTGAAAATCAAAGGAGAGTTTTTGTTATTTTCAGGTAATAAGATGGTATGGTTCTTGTTTCTTCAGCAGAAAATGAAGGATGTGCATTTTCCTGGGGTTTACTCCAGGATATAAAATACAATCTTCCTTAAATGTGCCCCTGCTAGTTGCTTTTGTGTTGAATTTATCCACGCTCTACAGCTTGGAATATACACACTATTCATTTCACTTGTACTATCCATTTTTAGGACATAAAAACTTAAGTCTTTCAAAAATGTTTGATTCCCAAACAGTCACCTCTTGGTTTTATTGTGTTTTGTTGTTGTCATCTTTTTAGATATCTATTCCTTGAAGACAATATCTGAATGGAAATGCGCTCTGGAAAAATCCCTTAATGATGCAGCAAATTTTCCTCTTCCAATGGAAGTGTTCAAGGTAAAAGATGCATATTTTTCCTTGGCTTACAGAACCCATGATGAGTAAATATCACAGAGTGTTTTGTGGCTTATGTTAAACTTTTGCAGGAAGGGCCATTGCTCTTATATGTAACCATGAAAGATCACAAGTGAGATGCTGGTATAAAACACAGTTTTATATGTGTATTTTCCATGCTGAGAGCTGATTTCTTGCAGTCAGTGTTTTCTAGGGACTGAGGATGAGCACTGATTGCTCCAACATGATTTTCAATGTGTCTTACTCTGTTAGGCCTGTGCAAAGGCATTATATTCAACAGTGAAACTGTAAAGCTACAAATATGAAAGTTGACATATTTCTATGGACAGATTTCTGTGACCCTTGCACTTAAATTTTCATGTGATCATGAGCCACAAGGCAGAGAAACTTCCTTCAGGGATCTGTAGTGGAAGTGAGAGATAATTTTGTTGTCTCCTCACCTCTTTTTTCCCCTTTCTCACTCTGGTTTTTAATAGTTAGAAATGTGCTTCAGCCCTGAGGCACCAGTTTTAGTTTCCCACCCAGATATGCACTGCTATTAATCATGAAGGCTCCAGCTGTGCCTGTCTGGTTTCTAACAGTTACATCCTCGCTGTGATGGGCTGTGATGGGCGAGAGGATGCTCAGGGAGGTGTGTTGAAGTGCAATGGTGCTGCGCTGTCTCTGGTGTCACCTCTGGCTTGGGTACCCCACAGTACCATCCCCCCCACCATTCCTGGCGCATCCAGCCTGGAGAGCCTCTGGGTTCCTTCTATGCCTTTAAGCATCATGGCACTGGAACACCCCAAACCACTGATTCAGTATGATGCTTAGGGACGTGGTTTAGAGGTGGACCTGACAGTGTTAGGTTTGCAGTTGGACTTGATGATCTTAAAGGTCTTTTCCAACCTAAGTGGTTCTATCATCCTATAACTGGAAGAAGGCAGTCATCGTGTCCCATCCTGGCATGCCACAAAACCCTTTCTGCAGGGATGTGCCAACAGCTTCCCATGAAGAATCCAGGCTCCTCACCCAGCTGAGACACACTTGAATTAGCAACATTAATTTGGGAACGCATTAATTTGCTAATGGCCCAGTCAGTGGCTCATTTGCTTGCAATGTGAAAGCTATGCTGGGCTGGTAGAAGGGGGAAGATTTGTGCATTGGCTTTCGGCACGAATATGGGTTTGAGCAGCCTTGTGCTGTGATGGAAGTGGTGTGCAGAGAGTTTTAACTCTCTGCCATGTGTTTCATACAACACATCTATCTGCCAACTCTATTAAAGTTTGCATTTGCAAAAGTTTGGAGATCAAAACTGCATTGTGTGGGGCAGGGATTAAATCACAATAGGGAATGCCTAATGTGTAAATTTTATTGCTGTCTATATGAAAGAGTGAAGAATGTTTCTGATGAGGCTCATAAAACATCCTTCTTTTTTTAAGGTTTATAACTAACAGCTGTTCTGCTGCCTCTTCTCAGCATGACAGACTTATACCCACTTACTTTAATTATTGCATGAGGGTCATAAATTCAATTCAGCAAATCCCAGTTGCCGTTGCCATGCGGTTGGAGCTTGCAAACATGTTCTCCTTAGAAGATGATGCAAAACACTGGAATGTGTGGATGGCCCAAGAGGAGAGTTGCTTTGGGGCCAAATGTGACAAAAAGACAGGATTAGGTCAATAAGGCTTCTTTATTTGCAGTGTGAAAGCTGAGCACAAGGTGAGCTGAATTCGGTGTCTGGTTTTACCTCAAGCCCCTGGATTCTGGTGCTGGGAAGGCAGGAGGCTGAATAAATTGTGGACATCACACACAAATATTCTGCCCATTTCGGGTGAATCAACCCTATCTTATGCCTCTTGGTTAAAGAGAAAATATGAGAGCTTATCCATGCTTGTGAGCATGTCTTGCTGTGGTAGTGACTTAAACATGAATTACAGAAAGGCTGTAGGAGACTCTGCGAGAGTACAGTTGTCTGATCTACAAGATAAGCCAATATTTATGTGTGGCACCTTCAAGGAGAATCCCAGGTCCCAACAAAAAGTGTTGAATCCAAAGGCATCATTTTATAATTTTTCTCTTTTTTAAATCATTTTTATTAATCTTTATTGGTTTTTTGCAAACCCAGCCCAGAAGTAATGTTTCTACATGGTGCCTGGGGCTTTATGCTACTGTAACTGTCATGTGTTAGATGAGATGTAAAACACAGGGTTTGACAGCTGGCAACTGTTAAAACTCTTCCAGAAAGCTGGAAATGTTTGCTTTGTCGGACATGGTAAACTGCACACCAAGCAGTTATAGTCTGCATATTCCCCATTTCCTACAGAAATTCATCACTGAGGAGCTAGTGAGGATGTGTGCTTGCTCCACAGACAAGAGCAGTCTCTAGAGTGAGCACCTATGCATTCAGCTGGGTTATGACTTAAATTGCTGTTATCCTTTGAGCTGTGCACAACTGGGCAGTGTCACTTATGTGCCATCAAAGTGGTCCTAGCTGGTATTCCTGGAAAAGCAGATCTGCAGTTGTAGTGCAAGTGGCTCCTCTTACGGGTCTATCACGCCATTGTTGGCATTGGTGATGATGCTCTTTGGCTTTGGTGTAACAGGGTTGGGTTCCCCCTGAGACCTCATAAGACATGGATTTGAGCCTAAATTATCAACGCAGAGATGGGCTCGTGTGTGGTGGTCTTTGACAGCAGATGCAAAAGTCCTTTGTAGAAGTGCCTTGATCCCTTCTTGGCATTCAAGGAATGGCTCTGGCCTGGTTGCAAACGGGGGGAAGGCTGCAAAGAGGATCTTGGTTTTATTCTGGTGCTATTTTACAGTTGGCCATATGTTGAAAATGTTTGTAAAATGCCTTAGGATCTTTTGGGAAGGAACGTGATGTTCAACTGCCAGAAAAGGCTGCTATTATACAGCTACTAAACATAGTGTTTTGCAAACTGCACTTCTTGGAACAAGTTTTTTCTTCACAAAAGCTTTATGCAGCACACCTGCTATTTTGTCAACCTGTTCTGTTCAGAAAACATCTTGAGCATTAAAAAAAGCAAAATGCAGACAGGATCTTCAAGGGTGTTTGAATGGTTTAGGAGCACAAACCCTCCTGAAAGGCCACAACCCAAGAAGATGTGTCCTTTGCTGTCTCTGCTCTGATTTCAGGGTGCTGTAGGGATCCCCCATGCTTGGTACTGGTCATAAATGGCTTAGGCTTCAGAGGACACCTAAAAAAACAGCCAGAGCTTAATAAAGATGTTGAAGCTATTACTGGGGCCTGATTTAAAGTGAAGTGTGACAATTTTAGTGGTTTGCTTCAGCGATGGCATTGCTGGTACTTTCTAAGCCTTGCATCAGGAAGCCAGACTCCAAACACAGCACATTCTAGCCCTAGTATTTATGAATCAATGCATTTTTTTAGAGTTAAAGCTCTGTAGCTTGTGTAAGAATAATGATAGATGCAGATCATAGAATCACAGAATCGTTTGGGCTGGAATGAACCTTAAAACTCATCTAGTTCCAACCCCCTTCCATGGGCAGGAACATCTTCCAGTAGACCAGGTTGCTTAAAGCCCAGGTCATGGGATTTAGTTTCCTAGAGAGGCAGATAATGTCCTAGGGATCTTCTCTGACATCCCATTATGCTTCCCCCTGGTCTCCTGTGCTGTATCTGTGGGTCCCATGCAGATGTCACGGATCTTCAGGTGTCTTTCATCTCACCACAGACACCTCTGTTTGGGCAACTGAATTCTAGACAGGATTTGGGATGCTCACCATCTTTCTGTAGATGTTGCATATGGGCATCTTATCCCCACTTCCCTCTGATTGCTATAAAGTGGGTCCTCATGACTAGTTTGGATGGAGCTGTCAGCAGCCACATCCCTAACCCAAACTCTGATAAACAGATTGAAGAGCACAGATGCTTAGGAGGGAGAGGTGTTATCTAAGATAGGTAGCAATTCCTGATTATAACCTTTGGACCCCCATTCCTCTCATCTTCACTCTCTGATCCTCCTTTCCTAAAGTTGTCATTGTTTCTATCCAGCTCAAAATAGTTCTTTCTCTGTCAGAAAAAGCTCTATGCTGTGCCCAGACCATTGTGCCACTGTTTCTAACTTGAGCTTTTGGTTGTTCCCTGTTACCAGTAATGGTATTAATTAATGGTAAAATTAATGACATGGAAGGAATCTGTTGGGACATATCTCTCCTAAGGAGAGTGGTGGAGGGACCACCTATCACCCAGACAGGAACTGCCTCCCGAAATTGAGGACAGAGTGGTGATTTTAGTTCTACACTCAGAAGTATAATATTAAACAGGGCTCCTTCCCCTCCTCTAAAATACAATTTTCCCATCAGATTAATTATGCAAAGAGTAAGATAAGCTATTGCTCCAAGCCTCTGATTGTTCTATTTTAAAAGAGGAACAACACCTCTTAAAAGTTAATAAATCCTTTGGGTGCTTCCATTATTTGGTATTCTGCAGGAGCTTAAGATAAAGAAACCCAAGGGTTACTTTCTGCTCAGAGGCAATCCTGGCCTGGCTTATATGAATAGACCTGAAGTCCATCAGGGTTTTTCTCTCTTCACCCCCCCTACTAGATGTGCACATGCCGATGCAGTAGCTTAAAATGAACATGCTTTTGCTTTCACTTGGAAGCCAAATCCCACCAGCCCTTTCATGCACTGATGGCTTGGCTGGCCCTTGCTCTGCACGCTGGGCTTTAATAACCTGTGAGTAGCCGTCTTGTTTGCAGGCTGCCAGGTTATTTATACTCCATCTGTTCTTCCCCGTCCATAGCACTCGCCAACCCATCTCCCTGACTGCTGTTTGCCTGGCTGGGGGACATGCATGGCATCCTGATCCCTCTGTTGTTCATCTGCCTTTTGACCTGCTCCTGTCTCAGATCATTAAAGCCATTTTTCTTTGTAAGACCATCATTAGGTGTATACCCCAAAGGTCCTTGAGATGTAAAGAGCCTTCATGGCTCTTGGGAGCAAGGATGTCTCCGCTGTCAAATGTGCCACTCAGGTGAGATGGAATCTGGTGATACCTCTGTGGACCACTCAAGTAGGTGTTTCCACCTGTGTGTTTTCCTTTCCACTTGGCTTTCCCACCTGTGAAATGGGAACTGTACAGAATGGCTGAGTTTGGAAGGGACCACTGGTGTCATGTAGTCCAACCTCCCTTCTTAAGTAGGATCACCTAGAGCATATTGCTTATGATTGTGTCCAGGAAGCTCTTGAATATCTTCAGGGCAGGAGAATCCACAGCCTCTCAGGGAAACCTATTCCAATGCTCAGTCACCTTCATAGTAAATAAGTTCTTCCTCATGTTCAGGTGGGACTTCCTGTGGTTTAGTTTATGCATGTTGCCTCTTGTCCTGTCACTGTGCACCAATAAGAAGAGTCTGGCTTCATCCTCCTGACAGCCTCCCTTCAGATACTTATGTACATTGATCAGATCCCGCCCTGAGCCTTCTCTTCTCTAGGCTCAACAAACCCAGCTCCCTCTGCTTTTCCTCATAGGAGAGATGCTCCAGATACTTAATGATTCTAGTATCCCGTGACTACTAACCAGGATTCATTAGTGAGCACCTGTGCAGTGGTGTGGCAGTCCTGAATGCTCTAAGACATTAAGAAACACAACCCAAACCCCTCTAAAAGCCCCAAGTGGGTGCATATCTGTCTCTTTTACCTCTGCTGCCCATGCTTCCACTGCTTAGGCGAATCCAAGCAGGCTCTGTGTAGGAGGGGATCTTTGCTCTAATGCCATCTGCGTCGGGCCAGGCCATACGGAGAAGGTGTATTTGGATTTAGACCGGCTACTCTGCAATGTTGCTGTTTCTATGGCAACTATTTTTTATTCAACAAGAGGAGCTTACAATCTGTAGGGCTAAATTTGATGCTAGGCAGAAGCATCTGCAGTTTTTAAGGGGCTCTTCAGTAGGTGCAATTCGTAGCAGGCTCTTGTGCTCATTACTTCAGGGCCACTCTATCTCTAAAGCCTCCCTCCCAGCACCCTTTCCTTTACTTCCCACCCCATATCTCTGTGTTTTGCTTTTCTTGTGACTGCAGTTGTCAAACCAAGAGACAATTTGCTCATGTTGTGTCTTACCGGGGGATTTCTGTCTCCCTGCAGAGACCGTATGTGCCTTCAGGGTAAATCACTCCGTGTTTAGCCAAGGAAGTTGAATCACAAACAAGACTGATTCATCTGCAAATAATGCAGGGGATTGCATTTGAGAGGGTTTATTTATTTATTCATTTGTTGCTCAATTAAAAAAACAATGTCAGATTCCTGTAGAGGCAGTTTAACCACTGCTATTACTGTGTTTGTGACTGGTTACCACACGTGAGCTTTGTGATTAAAATTAGGCTATTAGAAACAGACAGTTTCTTGAGAGAATTAGAAGAAACACTGGGGGGAAGCGATTCTCTTTGAAAACAAAAACTGAATCAAGTAATATGTTTCCAATCATACCAGATGGGGCCTACTTCTTCTGTGTCTTTTAGTAGGGTAAACCAGGAGAGATGTGACTGAAGGCAATAGCGTTTCACACTGTTACAGTTGGTGAGGATTAAAGGAGGCTCAGTTCATTTAAGTGCTCAGTGTTTCTCATCAGCCTCTCAACTTTGCAGCTTTTCAGCGTTCAGACTTAGTTCTGAATTTTGCATGGAGTTGCAGTTTTATAATTGGTGTGAATCTGACTATCCCGGACCAAAAGACCTCTGACTTTTAGAGTATTTGGAAATCAGAGTTCACATTAGAACCTTTTCCTCTTATCTATCCTCTGTGTAAGCTGCTGGGTTTAAAATGAGATGACTCCAATGTTCTGTCTTGAGCAGAATGGGCTTAAAATGAGCTTTTCACAGTCTGCAGGTGATGCCCTTCCTTGGGTTTGTGGACACAGCTAGAACAGCCAGCCGATAGTACAGCTTCCCTAAATGTCACGGGCAAAAGCAGCTTAGCCAAGTCCCACTGCTCTATCTGCCTTACCCAATGCACTGTAAAATTACCTGAGCTCCACTCTTGTGACATGGACAAATCTGAGTTTATTTACACTTAAATGACCTTTGTTGAGTAGAAATTCTTAGAAGCCAGATTTAGCAAGATATTTAGGTACCAGAAAGGACAAATTACTATCATGATTTTAAAGTACATCTTTTTGAGCCCAAAACCTAAAGCCAATGCTTAGCGACCTTATTATTAGGGCTTAAGCATGTCACCCACACAGGTGCTTCCTTAAAGCCTGTCTGCATCCTTTAAGAGTCTGAATGCTGTTGTATGTCTGTTTGTGGATCTCTTTTGGAATGAAATTTAGGCTCCCAAGTCACCTGAAACCTGCATCATTTTTGGAACCTGCTCTGCTAGTGGCCTGCTAACTATGAAGGAGAAAATCAAGTGGCTATCTCAGTACCTAAAGAAGAGGGCTGGGAATTAGGAGCCTGGTTCTCCTCCCAGCACCATTGCTGACTTGTTATTACATGTTCAGCCTTCAGCCCTGCGGGTGATGCTGGATGCAGTGAGCTGCTGCAAAGCCCATCAGTGTTTTTGCAGAAGGGTCGCCATATGAAGATAGAGACAATGATGCAGATGTTCATCAAAGCAGGGCTCTTTCAGGTGGCCTGGAGAGTCACAGCCTGTGCACGCTGGCATATTTACAAATGCATACTGCTCTAAAACTGTGAGTGTGGGGCTGGGTTTAATTGCTTCATAGTGAGAGCTGCAACAGCTGTGGCTTTTGCCAGTGGATTTGGGCTGCAAGTGATAGTAGTTCAGTGGAGGGTTATACGCTTTTCCATTCATTCCCCGTGAGCGTTGTCGCAGGCTGTGATCCATCACATTAGAGATCGTGACCCTTTGAATAATCAACTGTAGTGCTCATACCATGTTAATTCATTGTGCTTTCTGTGGCATGATTTTTCACTTGGCTCTAAGGGACTTTTCTGCATCCTTGATTGTCGATCCAGCTTACCTGACTGCTCTCCAGCAGTCAGAGGTATTTCCATCACCCATGCAGGGCTTGTGAAGCCCAGGACAGGCAATCTGCTGGTGTAAATCCTTGTGGTTAGTGGAGCTGCTCCTGGGCAGCATTAGCTGCCAGTAGGAGTAAAGGTTCACCATGCACAAGGCTATAAAATGCTCCAACTGATCAAAACTATTCTGCCTATTCATCTCCATTTCAGCGAAAATTGAAGCTTACTTGGAGATGTTGGTAGAAAATAATGGCTAGTGACACCCTCTTAGGTGGCTTTGAATGCCATGAAATAGTGGTAAAGGATTGGATTCTGTCACCCATAATCACTTTAGGCATTTCTTTTGCTTGGCTGCAGAGCCTGGCAGGGACCAGGGGAAAGTCTCACCCCTCCATTCCTCTTCTTGTAGCTGCTTTTATTAAACAGGCGCCTTCCCTGTCAATGTGAATAAAGGGAGGAGAGAGCAGTTCATTATTCAGTGTATCACTTTGAGCCTAATACTAATTAAAAGCTTTGCCATCACTTCTGTGGAGCCTATTCTTAGGAATTATGTAAATTAATTGGACTTTTGAAGAGGAGCATATGCCAAATCCTGAGTAATTCCCTGCTGGCCGAAGCAACTCCAGCACTGGAATCAGTGAATACTATCAGGATCTTCTTTTCCTTTTGTGGCTGCAAAAAAGGCTGCTTTGGTAAATTTTGATGCTTCTCTTTAGGAAATATATGAGAGAGATCAAATATCCAGGCTCTGACCATTTGCCAGAGAGATATGGTACAAAGGCGTTTTCTCCATGAAAGCTTTTCCATCTCAAAAATAACATTTAACACAGACAAGCTTTTTACTTCCACAGCACCTCACCAAACAAATGTACATTCCTGCTTCAAAGAGGATTTTGACCCTCAAAAGGGAGACGTACCTGAGATCCCATGAACTCCCCTTGTGAGTTCACTCTTGCTATTAATTCAGTGGGGAAGATATTTACATGCTATGCTGAATGAGAAGGGAGACTTGATCTTAAGGTGCATAGTGCTTGGAGAAAAGGGGATATGCTCTTGAAGTAAAATAGCTTTAAATGTTATTAGCTTTTTTTTTTTCCTCAACCTTTTTATTTTTTTCCTTTGAAAAAGGCCAAAACAAATGATTCCAATAAAAATGAGAAGTAATATGGTTTGGTCTTCATATATTTTGGTCTCAGTCAACAAATCACTTCAAAAGTTGATGAAACTACTGGCATGTTTAAAGATAAACACTATTAAGTACTTTGGTGGATCTTGGGTTATACTGGAACTTCTTGATGGGAAGATGCTACAGTGTGAGCTTGCTTCCACATGTACATTTTACAAAGCTGCCTTTTCTTTACCACCTCACTTTAAGGATTAAGAGACATTGGGTGTGGATCCTCATGCAGGAGGAGGCAGCCCTCCGGCACAGATGCTTCTTACCTTTGGAAATTTGAAGTTCAGAGCTGGTGAGGTCTGAATTTTGCAGCCATCATCTTTTCATAGAATCATAGAATAATTAGGGTTGGAAAGGACCTTAAGATCATCCAGTTCCAACCCCCCTGCCATGGGCAGGGGCACCTCCTACTAAACCATGCCACCCAAGATGACGATTTGATAACCTGTCCATTTGATGCATCCCTGGTACTAGGCAACCTCTATGTACAAGGAGACAGATTTTCTTCCCTAGTTCCTACTTCTATTCAATGAAACTGTGCAAAGCTGCTAGAAATGGGTCTCCTGTCTCTTTGGGGCTTTCGTGGTATGGAAGTGACCGCCAGCAAGCACAAGTATGGCTAATGGTTGTGCTACGCTGCAGGATGCTCAGACTCATGAATGCCTGCTCCTTCCTCAGCCTTCCTCAGTTCATTGGGCTCTGGGCCATTTTCACTCAATCTTCCTCAGTTTCCCCGTGAGTTTGTACTTGTTCTGTGAGACTAAATCCATTATGATTTTTCTTGACTGCTTTTTGGTTCCCACAGAAAAGGCTCCCTAACGCTGCAGGTTGGCAAGATGAAAATAGCGGTTCATTTAATCGTGCTTGGAGCTTGTAAAAATCCTTATCTCTAATGGCACCAGTGATGTAAGATCCCAAAATAGAAGCTGTTAAGTCTACAAGTGAAGACAGTTCTTGGGAAAAGAAAGCACAATGACATACAACTTTGGATCAATAGAAAATCATTTTAGAACAAGAATACAACATGTAGCAATGAATGTAGATGGGAACGATATTGCTAACCACATAGTAGGGAGCAAGCTTTCTGCATGCATTTTGGAGTCGTCTGTATGTGTGTGTTAAATATAACATCTCTTTTTATGCTTGTATTGGC
>JANHGB010021363.1:2025-15346 GCA_026283785.1 Coracopsis vasa | reverse complement strand
TGAGACTCAGAAAGTCCTTGGTCAGACTAAACATTACTGAGCAGCAACTAAAACCATTGGTATTATCAGCGCTGTTCCCAGGCTGAAAGTCAAAAATACAGCACTGCAACAGCCACTAAGAAGGAGAAAAAATGACTGTTACTGCTGAACCCAGGACAACTTTTAAAGAAGCGGCATTCGGTTTGACAGAGTGTTTCTTTTGCTGGAAACAGTGAAGAAGAAGAGATGGAACTGTGGTATCCCATTCTGCAGCAGGTGACAAGCAATTATTCCAAAGAGGTCTGGTAATAACTCATATGCTCTGTGGAAAGCCCATGAACAGTGATTTTGGATGAAATTGGTATCAGGACTAAGCAGTACAAGACTCATCTCATCCAGACGCAGTGTCATAATTCAAAGGCCTTACTCAGCTGTTTTCTGTTGGCTGTATTTGAAGCCTACAACCTGAAAAGCCTTTTCTCTCCTACTGCCTATTCCAGCAAGCAGCTGCTCTTAACTGGGTACTGACATGATATACATGATACAGCTCACACATCTCACGACAGTGGTAGTCTGGGGAAAGAAGTTAGTATCCCCATATCCAATAGAAGCTGCAAATCAGCTGAAGTCAGCCCAGGAGTACCTGCCTAATAATAGCAAGAGTATGTGAGTTTTCCATTGGGGGCTCTCAAATCACTCTATAATCAGGAACAAAACGACTTCCCCAATGCACCAGCTAGATATATGTTGAACTCTCATTATAGTATACTGAATTTACTGATCCACACAGAATTGTGATACATATAACAATTAATGGAAGATGCCATTAAAATCTAGTTTATGTTACAGTACGCATCAGAGTTTGGAAAGCTTTCATCTCAGTTTCCATCAGATTTCTCTCTTAACATTTGCACAGCAATCCTTTTTCCATCTATGAACTGTCTTTTAAAATTTTTCTGCTTGTTCATTCTATTTTATTGAGAAGTACATCTGAAATACTTAATCCAGATTTGACCCCTGTCAAATTTAAATCTTAGTTTCAAGCTGGTGACAAATTTAAGAATGTTGTGGTTTTTTCTTACACTAAAACCAAATAAATTGCTGCTGCAATATGGCTGTTTAGACCTAAAGTGTTTTTCAAAAACCTGAGGCAGTCTTTAGTAGGATTAAAAAAACTATAATAGGATAACTCCTCAGAAATCAATAAACAAACATCTAATAATGTAATGCACACCACTCAACTTTTCTATATCAGGTGAAACATTTCTCAGTAATTGAATTTACCTCAGATCCTTTAGGAATGTTGATGATCCACAGAGCTGCCTGGAATTGAAAATTGGAATATGATTCGAAGTAATTTTATTTAATACACAATAGAAATTTATCACCAAAAGACTTGTGTCAAGGGTTCTTCAGCATCTTATCTAAAAGGATTGTGATGAATTTTCAGTCATAGCAGTTGCCTATGTTTCTATTACGAAAGCCTCCAAAATGCCTGGTGAAAGCATCACTGACATGATGAAGTATCACACAGCGAAAGTGGTGCTGCATACTAAAAGAAACCCAGGCTGGGGTTCTATGTCCCCATTGCAAAAATCTCAGGCCAATTCTCTGATGATGTACCACAGCTTTCACTGCACTTTAACATGGGATTGAAAAGGAGAACCCTGCTCTTTAATTCCTGGATTAACAGGTGGATTGGAGGTAAAAAAAAAGTAAAATGATGTACTTTGGGTTTTGATACTTGAAGGAATATCAACCTTTTGCCTATGGAGTAAGTCCTTGGAAATAGGAAGGCAAGGAATGAACCCGGTAGAGCTGTACAACTGAGTGTTGTCCATTGAAATAAATCTACACCTTTATTTATCAGAAAATGCAGTTTTACAAAAGCTCTCTTTTCACACAGCATCAGCTTTTGGCTGGCCGCTGTATTCAATATATTTTCAAAAAACTCTATTTTAGCAAAAAGATATATTATTGTAATTACACTGCTAACTGAAAACAGAGGTACCAAATATATCAGTCAAGTGATGCAAATCAACAGAGCTGCACCAATGCCAGTGTATTGGCTAAGACTTTTATTCCAATAAGCATGTTTTGTGACTGTGTATACCTTTGGCATACATAGAATGAGCTGTTTAAGAGAGCTGTTCTGTGAAATTTGAAATGATTTTTGCTCAAGGTAGGAGGGGTAATAAAGAACTGCTGTTTCAGCACCCCAGAAAGGAAGGGGTGGACACTGCACAGTGAGGAGCAGCAGCAAACCTGTGCAGTACCATTCTATTTAAGATACAGTCCTGGGTTCAGTATTTACACGAGGTGCTTGTGACCACTGTATTTCAACATGAGAGTTCAACAAAACTAATGAGGAACAGAAACAAATCTGATGTTTTTAGAAAAGAAGTCATGGCCTACTTTTACTTCCTGACCCCAGGCAAATGATTGACATTACAGCAGACTGCGACCTCTTTAGACTGGTTTAGTGTGTCAACTGCCACCTGGTTTTATGTCATTGAACATGCAATGAGGCTCACTAAATAAGACAAACCTAACCTAGAAAACTGCATCAGTCTTCACTTATAGTTTTAGTTTGATTTCTTCTCAAATTTAGATACCAACCTGAGTCATTCACTGTGAAAGTCTGCACAAGCTTTCCTGTACTATCAAGAGAGATTAGAGATTCTAGCCAGCTACATGGTGTCACTTTATTCTGGGTTGTGTTTCTTCTTTTTCTACATATATTTATATTTTTTTATATATATATGTATATTTAGTGTTTTTAAACCAACTCTCTTGTTTTGGGCTAAAAACCTGCAGAGAAATGGCATGCCAGAAACAGGAGTTTCTGTGTTTTTCAGGAGAGAAGAGACACCAACACAAATGAGAAGTCACCCTGGTAATTGGCTGATGCTGCTGGTCTTCCCCAGTAACAAGTTAACATTAACTCTATTTTTATTACTAGCATTAGACCCATGTGAGGAAACAGTGATCCTGGAGCATGCTTTCCTAACAGCAAACCAGTACAGCTGCTTCTGACAGTACTGCCTGAGCCTGCTGCATTTCTGGGTACCCTGCTGGGAACTCAGAGAGGCACTGTCTCCATGGTTCTTACCTAAACTGCCCCAGGAAGCTGAATACTTGCTACCTTTGCTTTTCCACACTATAACACTGGATCAACCTTGTCACATACAGAGAGGTTTTTCATAGCTCTGGCACTAGGTAGGCTCTGCCCTTGAAGAAAGCTGGAGCTAAGTGCTGTGGCATCACACAAACCCCAAGGTGAGGTATAAGAGTATGACTCAAAGGCCATAACCAAAGGCTTGGCTTGCTGTCACAAAGACGTATTCCTACCACTGTGCCTAGTAAGCTCATATAAGAAGTAGGACACGTGTCAACTGAAGCTTAACCCTTTTAAATTTTTCCCTGACTGAACACTTCTTAAACAAGGATGATGATTTAGTCTCATTTTATTGCAGCATTGGAAGGTCTTGGATCAGACTTTTGGATGTTCAGTTGACTCATGGATCTGCAGCAAAGCAATGGCTTTAGGCAGTGCCTATGTTATTTGGGTGTTTGTTTTTTTTCTAAGAAAGAAGACAGATTCTTTCTGTGAGTTGTTAAAACTGCAGTGCTGGGACTAAACTCACTGACCTACTTTAACTTGCTTTTTGAGTGGCTGAGTTTCAGACTTATCTTCATTTTATCTGAATGCTAAATATCACTTGGTTTTCAGAATTATTGTGCATGGCTCCGTCTGTAGTCAATCTCTTCTCTAGGTAGGTGGTTTCCTGTCCTAAATTTCCATCACTAATTGTAGTCACTCCTAATGCAAACAAGAAGCACTGTCCCAGGCTATAATATCAGCAATGCATGCTCTCATCCACAAGAGGCCTTCGGACACCTGGGGCATTATGCAGTTAACTACTTCTGCATCTGAACATATTAAAACAAGAACATGCAAAAAAAAAGGAATAAGTGCAAAGTGTTTGTTGCCTTAAAATCACAACAGCTGGTGGCTATCAGAGCATCCAGTCAGTCTTCAGCAATGGAAACCTAGTATATGGGGAAAGATTAGCCACCAGGAGCATTACAGACAATTGGGCTGTCAAATTGCAGAAGAGGGATGCAAACTTTTGAATGCTCTGCATTCAAAGGCAGTTGCCCAAACCCTGTCAGTTCATCTCAGTTGCTGGAAAATGTGGCCCCAGAGTTTCATTCCTGGTGGGCAGATGTTAACATTCTCATTTTTCAGCTTCCTGAGAGTCTGTCAGAATCTCTGGTCTGCAAAGCACACCAATTGTTATCACAAGTTTTGCTTGAGAGGGATTTTTGTGCTTCTCCACAGATGTGCTTGTGCAGACCTGAGTTTCACTGTGAAAAAAGAGTAGCAGTTTTGGGCACAGAAATTTCCCCTCCCTTCTTCTGGTGCATTTCAGTCTGTCACTCTCTTGGTTTGTGGAGTGGCTGATTCCTCCCTAGGTGGTGACACCAGCTGTATTACCATTTCTCTACACCAAGCAGATCTTGCTCTTGGGGAAAAAAGGGCTATAAAGCCCTTGGTTGGGCAATCAGTATCAGCTTGTGCACTCTCTTCTGTATTTCACTATTGTCCTACTCCAAATTTCTCCATGGCAGCTCTAGCAGTCATCACATTTCCTTAGACTACCTCGACTCTGTTAAGTAGCTCATAGATCTGGGCATTGTAGGGATACTAGCTGCAGTATTTGACTTTGTCCCAGCAAGACCTAAAGTCACAGTGATGGTGATTATTGAGCTTGCTGCGCAGTTTTATTGGGTTGCTGGTGGAGGAGAGCTGCCATCAGCAGAATTGCTCTCCTCAAGCCCCATCTTCTCCTTTCTGAGCAAACCCCAAGTATCACTGCGAGCTCTCTCCTGTGGGGTGGCAGAGACGAGCCTTTTGCTCCCAGGATGGGAGGACTTGGGAGGAAATGCCAGCTACAGCACATTCCCACGCTAGGTACCTGTTTGGATTTATGTTTGTATCATACCTGACCCGGTCAGAGCAGTAGCATGACCCAGCCAGAGCAGCACATTGGTACATTTGGTGCCAGGAGAAGAGGGTACAAATGGGTTTGGCATGATCTGGATGAGCCTGAAATAATCTTAGTTCTTGGCAGAGCTGACAGAATTTCTAGCAGGAGAATTCAGGCTAGCCAGTACTCGTCATGGGACACAATAGATCTGCTGCATTTTTAAAAATGTATTTGAAGGAAAAATTTGAAAGTTCCTTTTCTTCATCTTTCTTTTTTTTTCGTGGCTCTTTCCCACCCCTCCTTTGGGGGGATACATCAGAAATACATCAGTGGATGGTGTACATCTTACAAGCAAATTCCGTATATCTTCCAGGGCTCTTGGACACCAAAATCCCCCTCCCAGTATTGCCTACAGCTCCCTCAGACACATGATTTCCCAGAAGGGCTGGCCAGCTGCAGGTTCTCCCCACCACAAGCAGACAGATCCCAGTGCTGTGTCTTGCGTTGGCCCTTTGCCTTCTGCCCTGCAACCACTGCTTATCTATAAAAACGGGTGATGGCTTGATTAGAACACAGGTGTTGTTCAAGTTTTGGGGAAAAGACTGGTGTATGACCTGTGTGTTAGCATAAGTACCCCTGGAGAGTGAATTTCTCTCCTGTAGCAGATACCGAAAGGACAGGGCAAAAATATTCGTACTGAAATTAACTCATGCCACTGTTTGGAAAAGGAAAAAAAAAAAACAAAAAACAACCCAAAAAAGTCCCAAAACCCAAAACCCACCACAACTTCTTTGGTAACATCTCTAAATCAGTGTCAAGAAATGTATGAACATAAAAAGAAATATCATACCTGCTTCACAGTGCTTGAATGCTCTCCATGTTCCCCAGTGCAGATACTCTAAAAGTTGCTTTAACATAATTTCCCAAATTGCATATGACACAGCTCTTTTGGAAACTTACTGGATTCAGACATGCCAATTCAGAAGCCCACAGTTTCTTTTGTGGGAGACCTTTGTGTCTCCCTAGAATGTAGAAGAAGGCTCAGGCAGCTGCCCAGGCAAAGCCACACGCAAGTGCCAGGAGCTACTCACAAGCACGCCTGAGATCTGCATTTCATAGACTTCATACTGGCAGCATGGTCACACACTTCACTGCTTTTTAAGTCAATAAGAATCAATCACAATAGGGTTTATCAAATAAATTTCTTGTTTACAGAGCTCTAATTTACTTGTGTACAAAAATGTAAGACCCAGAAATGTTTGCAAGTTTAATGTTTGTGCTTTTCCCTGTTTAAGCTGGGACAAGTAACAACTTGCATTAAAATATTAGAATCAGTTCAGGGTGACATTCTACCACTAAAACCAAATCAAAACACAGGTATTATAAAAGATGGGGCTGGCACTGGGAGCCAAGATTAAAATTCACGAGCATGGCTGAGTTTGGAGTTGTCATGGTACCAGTGCTACTATGTGTGAATCACAGTACCATCAGATCACATGCTGAAAAGCAGCAGAAAAAGCTGCATACAAAGCCAGTAAAGCCTTGGAACAAACTGTTTTGTACCTTCAAGGAATTCAGTGCTCACCCTGATCTTGTAATCTGGATCCAAAGCTTAAAAAGTGGTGAGATTTCAGAAAAATCAGTAATTTTCTGCAAGCTAGGCCTGAAATATGGAATTGCAACTCTACAACCTGTGGATTAAGTCAGAAGCACCAGGAACACCCCAGTTCTTCTCACACTGTTGTCCCTCACACAGTGTTGAAGAAACCTGTGGCTTGCTTAGGCAACTGTACCTTGACCATGAGAATAGTAAGAATCAGCAGAATTCCTGTCTGTAATCAATGCTTTTATAACTATTAGTCCTTTTGCGCTCTCCAGAGAACCAAGCACATTGTAGCATGGATAATCCATCACTATCTTGTTAAACTTATTTTGCAAAATTTTACTTGAATATGTAGGCTAAGGTTTGCTCCCTTTATTGCTATGTTCCTAATAATAGTGTGCAGCCAAGTGTAAAAGATCTTCTGTCTTCTCAATTAACAGACTATTAAACCTTCCCCTAAGAGTAATAAACTCTTGTAATCTGGCAGGGGCAGCAGTCCGCAAATGCATTTTTTTCCTCCCAGAGTGCAAGTTTCTGTTTCTGGATCTGTGCAAATTGCTCTAAACAGATTTTGCTGCTCCTTCCTTTTCTGATTGCCTCTATGACAATATACCTACACAGAATATATATTCACACTAACACACGTGCTAAAGTGAAAAGTCATCTGGTATAGGATTAAATCTAACTGGTTTAAAAATACTTCTTTCATTTCATCAAGGATGCCTGCATCTTTTCTTGTGGTACATGAATAACCTTTAAATAATGTCTCTCAAAAGCAGACATTTTTCTACCAGGGCCACAGGGACTCTGAGCATCCCCAGAAAAGACAGCTGGAGAAGACAAATTTTTAGTCAGGATGGTTGAATTCACTGACTTAAAAGTGTCTGCACTGTTATGAAGGAAACACAGGAGGTCACAAATTGCAGAACCCCTGCTCCGCATTGAGGAGTTGAGGAACGCAGAAACTGAAGATAATAGCAAATCCCCACCAAAAACATAGTTAGGTATCTGGGGAACAACATGCAGCTTACCTAAATTTATATCTAAATGCACTGTTGTTTAGTCTAAGTCTCAATGTTCTCCATAAAAAAAGGTAAGCAAGGTTAGTCTACAGAAGTGAGGTGTTACTGACACTCATTAAGTTACATCAAAGGAGAGCCAAAGATCACACCCAAAAGAAACAAGCCTGCTTTGTTTTTACAGGGTTAAAACAAAGGCTAGGCTAGGCTGGGATCTACTTAAGATCCAAGGACAAAAGATGTTCTTAGGTCATTTTAAAAAAGGACAAAGAATTCCTTCCTGAAATTTATGTTCTGAAGACTTGGAAGAAAGACCATCTGCCCTTTCTCTCCATAGTTTGCTGTAAGGAACAACCAGGCTCATCTGCTACCTGTAGCTGCTTGGCTCCACTGCATGTGTGCAGCTCCAATGAGAACATGGTAATGTTACAGAACAAGAGAAGGCGTGAGTAGGTTCTTATACAATTTATAAGGCAGGTAAGGTCATCCACTTCATCAAATTCTGTGTAAAGCCATGCCTGTTGTGAAACCCCTCCAATAGCTATGTCATACCAGCCATAATTTGTTATTTTCTTGTCCTTTGCAACCAGAAATCAGGAAAATTCCTTAAAATTCACTGCTAGGAAGTCCCATTACATATTTATCAGCTTGCAGTGAGAAGATGGCATTGTCAGCACTAATCTTCAACTAACCAAAGACTAGCCTTGGGTTGCAGTGCGGGGACCACCCACACACCAGACTATGCTTCTGTGTTAGTTAAAAGCAAGTAAGTATAAACAAAGGGAGCACCAGGGACTCGGAGGCAGCTCTCTCCACGTAGCCTTTCCTGTTTTCACCTCACCACAGCTCATTTTTCAGATCCAAATGAAACTTCTTTGCTAAAATCTCAAGGCCAGTCTGATGCAAAGCCAGCGTCTGCATGGTCACTGCTCTCCCACTGTGGTTGTGCAGATGTACCCACACTAGCTGTAAATGTGTTGGCGTGGGCACCAGCAGCATTTCCAAGAATGTAAGAGCTTTTAGCCAAACACCTCAGTGTGTATTTCAGATTTCTTGTTGTATTAAATAACTGGTTTTGCACTTTTTCTGGGCAATTTAATAAGTAACTTCTTTCTCATCCTGCATTTAATCTTCCTTTTTTTCCTCATATTTATTCTTGGGTTCACAGAAAGGTTTTTCAAGGGATTGCTGGGGAACCCCACAGCAACAGACTCCTTCCTTTTCTGGCCACCTCCATGACGCAGACAATAGATAATCATTCTTGTTTCAAGTTGTCAAGAAACAACACAAGAAATAACACCCTTATTTCCTCCCAAAACAAGGAATTCCAATGCCTAGGTAAGGAATTTATTCCTTAAAAAAATCTTCCTCCTCCTTTACTTGTTTTATTTACCATTTTTCTAAATTTAATAAGATATTTAATGTTCTGGTTTGACTCATCTCCTGAAAATTAGCTCAGTACCATCTGTAACCACTGATTCTTGGCTAGCTCTAGAGCAAGATCCGTTGCTATTTTGTAGCTCCATACATTCAAATTCTTCCCTCTTTTCCTCCCTGCTCTGACCTTCTCCTCACTGCCTTCAAGTTCCACCATGAAACCTTTCCCTCCAGTTCAACCTGCTTCACTTTTCTCCCCCTTGCCCTGACAGCCTCTTCAAATGAGAAGTCATCTTCCCCTGGTTTCAAGGATAAAATTCGCCCCATGCAGAGGAGCCGGTGCCAGGTCCACTTAAGTCTTCCAAAGAATTTCACCTCAGATGACTTTCCCCTCTCCTTCTCCTCCAGACTTACTCCTTTCACAATACTTTTCAACAATGACCTCAGCCAGATTCCTTCACTACTGCTAACTTGTACCAGCACTTGATGTACTTTATGTGCCTGCAGTGGTTTTTTCTGAGTTTGTAATAGGCTGCAAAATCCTTGGAGCATGTCTCATTATATTTTTGTATAGCTCCACTCTCCCTCTACTTAATAAATAATGGCTACTCTACAAGAATGCTCACTTTACACCCCGACTGTCTCAAATATCAGCTGTGACACGTTCAGCTTGTTTCATTTTTCTTTTGTCTGCAGGAGTCATTGTACCCATCTTCTGCATGTGTTTAGGTACAGACACATACTGATTCACATTTCTCTCCGCAGAAAGAAATGCTAACATAATCCCCTGCACCAAAATTCCTTATTTAGCACCTAAATGCAAACATTTTGGATCAGCTGGAGACAGTCAGCTTTAAAGATTTTCCCTCTTCTTCATTCTTCAAGGAAAAGTTCCCCTTCCCTCTCAGAAACCTAATCAGAGAGTAAAAAAGCACTGTTTGTGTTGTGTTCTTCAAGAAAAGCTGTTTTAGACATGAGCCCCCATGTTTAACTTGCCCTGCTGTTCCTATAAGAAATATATGGCAGATGATAAACAAACAATATGCTAAAAATACACTGAAATCCTGACACTGGAACGAAGCCTAAGTGAAAGAGCTTTATGGTGAGGAAAACACAGCAAGGTGCAGCCTGGCTGAGAAAAAAACACTGGCTCCCACAAGCAGAGTCACAATAAAGCACTTTCACTGCTGCAAGGTCTTATTTACTTGTCCAAGCCTATTAGGGGTTAGACCTGCCATACAATTGCGAGCCTGGGGTCAGCTTTCACACATTTCAGGTACAAATCATAGCCAGTGTCCTGCTTCTGCTTTGGTTACTCTATATGCTGGCTTCAGAAACCTTTATTTAATTTTCTTTATTCTCACTGGCTTTTAAACTTGCTCATTTAATGCACTGCAAGTGAATTATATTTCCAAAACGTTTCTCTTGCAAGTACATTTTAACCTAGTTTTACTCAAGGGTCCCAGGTGAGATGACCAAAGCAGGGGCAGGGTTACAGAGTGTGATTTAAATAACCAGCACAGACAGGAAGCAAAAGAGACTGGAGTTGCGAAGTTTACCTTCTCCTTTGTGATCTGTCACTTGAAAGACATTTCTGACAGACAGGTTACCAGATCATAGCAGTTGCATCATTTCCACAGATGTTTATGATGGGAATCTTTACATTTAGGTGCTCTGAACAGGAAAGCCAAATCACATGCTATTCATTTTAACACACTGAAACTTGATACAGGACAAATTATACTCTCTTGTTTGCCCCAGAAACATGTGCAGTTGATATTCCACTGGCATTCAAATCTCCATAACCAAAGAGGTTTTTTTTGTCTATTTAACAGAAATCCTGACATGCAGTCTGGCCATGTGCCCCCCCCGAAATCTCATGGAACTCCAGAATCAACCACAACACAAACCTGGGTTTCCTCAATCATAATTTGGGGACCATTCCTCCTCTCCTGGTGAGGATGATGGTAGGAAAAACAAGCAGTCATGACAGGCTGCAGGCACCACCTGATACGAATACAGATCTCATCTGTATATGCTGTATATAGATGCTGTAGCAAAAGCAACACTTGCTCATGGCAGGAAGACTGTGGTGATTACTGTAAGAGTGATGATGTAGCAGCTGTAACTTCTGCTATGAAAATGAAAACATACCAAACAAGAACTTCTGCTTTCACAGGAGCCTTAGCGTTTTGGCTATGTAACCTGACCTTGCTTGCTCAGATGGTAAAGCACCCTTGGTACCGTAATACTCCTCTTGAGGTCCTTTTCTGCATCTCCATCTTAAACCACCCTCTTTCAGCAAGGCCAACCCAGTTATCTTTCCCTCTAGGCTAAGGATGCTATCATCTACCCAACTGGCCACTGTTATTCTCAGTAGTATCCACAGTAGTAGCAGCTGTGGTCAGTGTGGCTCCATTATATTGTCCCTTGATATTACCTCTTTTAATCCCTGCCAGGTCTCAGGTAACACCTGGAATTTGCATACTAGATAGAAAAGACAAACGGCATCTTTCTAAGCACTCCTTATTTGACCAGTCTACTACTGTAACTGTCTTTTGGCCTTGATACCTTTCTGGACAGAACTCCCTGTGCTTCACCACCTTCTGATCTGATTCCTCACTTCAGGGACTGGATTTAACCCAGTTGAGTGCTGCTCTCATTCATCCAATTCTTACTCTCCTAGTTCCCACTCCAGAAGAATAGACAAAACGTGCATCAAGCAGAGCAGAACACCACCAAGAATTCAGCATGGCTCCTCAATAAAATAAGGAGCTCTACCTTACCCTATAGATGTTTCTAGAGTTATCAAGAGTTACGTATATCATATGCTGAATCCTCTATTTTCCTGCAAAGCATGGGGCTCCAGGACACAGGCAGCCACATTCCACATCAAAATGAACAGCACCATCTCAGCCCCTGTGCAATCGTGTCTGATTTCGGCCAACTGAGCATGTGCTCAAAGGGTGACACTGACACAGATGTGCCACTAGTACAGGGTAACATGAATATAGTAGATGCCTGGAACCTGGCTGCTACTTCTGCAGCCCAGACTCTATGTACTGCCAAAAATTTCCATGTACCCTTCATCCAAACTGGGAGGTACAAAAACTGAACTAGATAGAAATTTATACAGTGTTCAGTATCTCATACCAGCAACATTACCACTTATCGCTCCAGGCATCCCAGCACTAAGGCACAGCAGTTAGCCTGGGTCAGAGGAGACTTCTGTTCCATGCATGAGGTTCCTGGTACTGTCAGGAGACGTTTTGCAAGCAGAACTGTACTGTGCTACAGACATGGTTTGAAATCAAACATGGAATAGTGAGCCATATTGCTCTAGTGTAAGCATAACATAAAGGTTTACATAAAAAGGGAGACAAAGATGACAGGAAAACTGGAATAGCACCTTCCTCACTAAAGTGAACCAAGTTGTCAATTGCTGAGAAGAGGTAGGAAGACAATGAAAAAATCTGTTGAAGCCGATGGGTATAAAAAAAGTATCTTTTTTTTCTTAACCTAACTAGCTTTATCCTTAAACCTTCTATGTAAGTTTTAAAGAGTGAGATGCATTCAGTACAATAGCTGCTGTCTGTCTCTAGACAGTTATTCCTTGCGCTTCTAAATTAATAACTGCAAACCTCTGTCATCCAAAAACACAGGATGATTTTTTTGGCTGTTAACACTTTCAGTAGGGGATTTCAGTGCCTTCTCTTTACCAGCAGCTGCCACTCTTTTGTCAGTGGTGAGAGCAGCCACCACCAGCTCTCAACTCTGTGTCAGACCTCATGCAAATAGCAACATTTGGCCCCCTGGGAAGCAACCACTGCCCAACCACACTGCTGTTGTGCATTCACTCTGGGAAACAGGTGGTGGAACAGAATGGGAGCAAGCAACAGGCTGCCAGCTGGACCACACTGAGGATGCTCCCCCAAAAATTCCCTCTCTCTCATTTTCCTTCTCTGTCCTTGGACCTTCTCTTCTGTGTCACATTTTAAAACAAAGATAATTTCTTTTTTGGGGTGGAAGGCTTGGTGGCATACACTTCACTTCTTTCTGCCACAGTAAGCAGCATTCTAAACTAAAGGAAAGAGCTACTGGAGTAGGTGCTGTTAGATGTCATCACCTCTCTTCTCAGTACACAGGCACTATGCAATGCCTTGGATGAACACCTTCAGTAGGAGAGACTGCGATGCAGCATTTGATACAGTCAGTGCATAATGTAGTATCTTAGGCAAACACTTATTTTGAAGCAGTTTTTTATCTAAAAATATATAATTTTTTTTCCCTCCTCTGCCCTTCATGGGTGGTGACTGGGCTCCTGTGTAGCTTAAAAATGAAATGAAAGG
>JANHGB010021361.1:0-20336 GCA_026283785.1 Coracopsis vasa | reverse complement strand
GCCAGGTTGGACAGAGCCTGGGGTGATATGGTTTAGTGTGATGTGCCCCTGCCCATGGCAGGGTCGTTGGAACTAGATGATCTTAAGGTCCTTTCCAACCCTAACTATTCTATGATTCTATATTTTTATTCTTCTGGTGGATTTTATTCCTCTAGAGCCCTTAAATGGACAAAGTTAACGTAATTTGGTTACTTTAACTATATATATTTTTAATGCTAGAGTAAATTTCAGCTTTAACTAAAAGTTATCAATAATAGCAACAATCTAACCTTTTCAGTCTTGGTGTGTATTTAGTTTGATAGTTTAATTTTTCACTTTTGTATGTACTATGCCAATGCATTTCCTTTTAAAAACATAAGCCCTCAGTGTCTCTCCTGAGTTTTACATCACTGAATGTAGGAGAGAGATATTTTTGCTTTAAAGAAGTGGAAAAAAAAAATTCTTCATGTATTGTCTCCAGAACTAGAATCCTTGAATTCATTCAGTGTGTTCCCCTGGGAGGTCAGACCTCTCTCTGTCCTCTGTATTTCTAGTGTTTTTTTGCAAGCAGCAGCATCCTGATATGCTCTGACAGTCTTCAGCACAAAGTCCAAACATCTGAAACAATAAATACTTTATATTGTGCATAGGGTTTTGCTGTTTGTGTTTTTTGTATTTCTCATGTCTGATAGCTGTATTACAACTAATGTGTTAACATCAAAAGAAAAAAAATGCCATTTTAGTAATATTTAGTATGGATAATTAGCTTAGCACGACAATATTAGGAAATTTGGTGAGTGATTTGTTTGTATGTGCTGATTACAAATTTAAATATTTTTCCTTGCAGCTCAAGTACTTTATTAGAGCTGCTTTATTTTTTCTAAGTTTCATTTTACTTTGTTTGATGAGCAATTATTACTTCTAATGCACTTGCAAAATATTGTCATTAAACACATGATGAAACTATTGTATCTGCTTTGATGTAGCATTCGATTCCCCAGCTGAAGAATCACCGTCTAAATGTGTTAAACTATATGTACTTAATACAAGAGAAAAATGTAAATATGGACAAGAAAGAAAGATTGGCTGTCCAAAGTGAAATAAAAACATGCTTACTTATTTTACACGTAAAAGCATTAGCACAGATTAGTATTTAAGTAGTTTGCATCTGATTTACAGGCAACTGTGTGCAAGAAAGCTTTAATTGTTTAATGATGAATCTTTTTCATGAACAACTTTTTTCCTTGACAGCTATGTTCTGTACATTAATGACAAACTGCAGTGTATGTATTCAGGATTAATTACTTATACGCATGAAAACCTAAAGCGTTGTGAAAATTAGGTCAGTGTGAACAAACAAATGCTGGGTGTTACCGAGAGTGAACCCTCTGACACATTTCTTTGAAGAAGAAAGTTTTAATGTGGAAAAAGCTGCAAATGTCTCCAGTTCCATCTTTATTTATATTTTTTTTCTCCAGTTTTTAAAAGATGGCTAATAGTTTTGTTTGTTTGGTTGTTTGTTTTTTTTGTTTTGTTTTCCACAGAAGACACTTGATAAAGACAGTGTTCTTTTAAATCTAAAAATAGAGGTCTCCTGTAGGCAATTGGTTTCCTTTTACACTCTCCTGCAACCTCTGCTTCTTCTTATGCTCCCCTTACTTGACAGTCGTGAAAAGACTTGGGGAGAATGCTTTCAGTATTTTTCTTTTTTCTCAATACAATCAATATTTTTCAGAAAGTTGATCCCTCTTGTCTTTTTTTTCTCCTTATAACTTTTTCTGCTTCTATTTTAGTTTCCTTCAACCAAGAGCAGAATACCTTTCCCCTTGCGTTCTGTCAGCTCATGGCAGAGCAGTAGCAGTGGTCCAACAACAACACTGATCATCTGAAGACACTGTAAGAACAAGCTGCTCTCACATGAAGATTTCAGTGGAATGAAGAGATTCTTCCTCTAAAAAGACCAAAAAGGCTTTCAAAGTCCAAAAGCAATTTTTTATGTGAAGAGGAATGACAACATGCCTATCCTAAAAATTGGGAAAACTCAGCAGAAAGCAAAAGAAATCTTGCTCTGTTTCCTGTATCTTTGCAGGGAAGGTTTATGCTTCCAGGTCTGTTTTCACTCGACTCTATAACGTTCTTTCTGAGCTATGGCAAATTCTGCATAATTCCTTCTGTCCCTAGATGCCTCTTTTTCTGTCAGTCTTGTAAATGTGTTTACTTCCTTCTCAGAGGTATCTCAGACTTTTCTTTTGCTGTACACTTTAAGCTTCTCATGACTCTCAGCCTTTTACTCTTCTGGGAGTATAAGTTGCTCCAAGGATCAATCCTCCAAGCCAGATTGATCTCAACCATCAAATACCATTTGACTTCATTATTTCCTTTTGTTTAAGGAGGTGCAACATATAAATTAAGAATAATTTAATCAAAAAGATGCTCTTCCTCACACAGAATTTTTAATAATAGTAAATACATTAGTTAGTAGTGGAAGAATAACTTTAAAAAACAGTATGCAACCCAGGGTGATCACTTTCCACATGATCTGCCTTGCCGTTTGTGTCTTGAGTACTAACAGAGAAGCAATAGCTTGAATAAAAAGGGATAAGGAGTTTAGAAGAAAGGAAAAATCTTTCAAAAAGTTTTTATTTGTGCTGGAGTCAATGAACATTCCTCACTGCTTCAGCTGTTTAGAATATTTCTAATAAATTACATGCATTATGCTGTAATTATTTTTTATTAATAAATTTTGTTTCAACAAATAGCAACCTACAGGAAAAAGTACTTCAATGGCTGGGTGTGGTGGGCTATCTAAATCACATACAGGATACTGTTTATCCTCCCTGATAGACCAAACGTAAAGCCTAACAAGCAGAAAATCTTAAACACTAGAAAGAAAACATCTGTACATTCCTCTTCAGTGTGTGAGTGTAGCTCCTCTGAAGGTGTTCAAAGTCTGCAAGTGGAATGACTTCCTTTATCTTTGAAGTATGTGTATCAGAAAAAAAAACCCAAAGTCTTGTTTCTCTTTAGCTATGTGTTATTATATCATAGTTGTGCTGTCTGGAATTTGCTCACATAGTGGATAGCTCCTTCTTCCTTCTTGCTTCCATACAGCGCTTTCCAGGATTCAACCTCTCTAATTTCCTGTCGTGGTCTCCCAGGTTTAGCTCTTCTGCCTGCTTCTTCCTATCCTATCCTTTCAAGTCCTCCAGCTCCCATAGTGTAGCAGACCCAGTACCAGATTGTCTCTCCACCTTGCTTCCTTCATCGAGAAACTCCTTTGACGTGCTCGGAGAGTTTTTGCCAAGGAATAAGCAATCTGCTTCTCTTTCTCCCTGCTACAGGACACTATATTTAGTGCTAGGAAGTAATTTTATGCTGCCTAGACACAGCATTTACAAAGTAAACATAAACTGAATAGTTCTGCCTTTCCTTATCGAAGCCTTTTAGGTACGGTAGTAGAAAGCATATTAATTGTAACTCTAAAACCTGTTTGATTCCACCACACTCCCCTTACCTCTTAGCTCTTTTCTGAAGTACAGGCCAGAGTTTCCTTTTCCAGGACATTTTGGAAAGGATTCAGAATTAAGGATCAGAATTAATTAAACAAGATTAGCGTGTGTAAACCACACAAAATGGATGTTGCAGGTTCCCAGGCATATCATACACAGCCTATAATAAGGATAGCAATCAAAAGGGTATACAGCACTGTAATTAATACAGAACACTGTGAACATTACAGTTACAATGTAAAAGCCTGTGGAAGAAATCACGGGTGTGATAAATGGGGCAAGTTCTGAAATGATGGGGAGCTGATGAGATGTAGCTCTGTGAAATTTAGAAGGCAAGAATAAGATCTGAAAGTATGATACAGAAGACATGGGAATGACATGAGATATCCAGCAAAGACTCTCATATTACAATTCCTAATATAACTTAATTTTTGGTATATATGGTGTTTATTTGGTTCTGTATTTTAACCGAGTACTAACTACAGTTCTTTCTAATGTAGATAATAGTGGCACAACAATAGCAGTCATACCTGAAAATTATATATACGTATATATTCGGAGCGTGATTCCCATGTTCTTTTCAGATTAACTTTCTTTCCTCTACATATGAATGGAATTTACTCTTTGTTCCTAGACCAATGGTACTCTTACAATGCCAATTGCTTGAGCCTAATACTCAGATTTTTCTTTACAAGAGTATGTCTGTAGAGCACACTGAAGATGTCTTGGTGTCTTTAAATGACATGTTCCTGCTAACTGTAAGACACATATACACAATTTCAGTGGTAACTGAATCTTCTGCAGAAGTCTCGTAGTGATCCATGGTATACAACATGAATGCTAAGTTTGTACTACTGCTTTACCAGTGTTTTCTACATCACCTGCCAGGATGTTACACATCAACAGTGCTATATCTTCATCGAATAGGTAATCATAACTAGCCTAAGAGAAATGAAGAGTCATCCTTGTGATCAGTCAAGTAACTTCACCCACAGCTGTCCTTCACTAGGCTGTCTGTGGGTTCCTTTCAGTGTGTTGAAATGAATGGATTCACAGGTTTTTCTCTCCCTGGTCTCACACAGAGCTGCTATCAGTGGTATGGAGAAAGTATTTTTTTTCAAGTAACATTTAAATGGAACAATTGCTATTAATGCAGACAGTTTTGAAGGTGAATGAATGCAGCATCTGGCAGCAAGAGCATTGTTACGTCTGAACACTGTAAGATTTCTAACAAATTTCCCTATTTTCCTGCTATTTCATCTCTTGATTACTCATTAAATATGTTGTTTTGCCAGGATGTGTTTCTGGCTGGTCTCACTTCATAGCCAGTACCTGTAAGCTGGTGTCACATGGTCTAAATCAATTCATAAGAAGAAGGTCTTAGACAGGAAAATACAGCAAGGAATGTGCTGTTGGATGTTTGGGAGGATTATCAGCAGCCAGGCAAAATAGTCTGAGTTCTACAAGCAAAGTAGGCAAGCTGCCAACTCATCTCAAAATGAAAACTGAGCTCCAGCCTATTCTCTTGCTCCGTCTCCTCCACTGCTTATAAAGTGCACTGGCTAAAGGCTTTGCTGTAAGCAACCACTAAAAGATGCATCATTGCAGATATGATCTAGCTGAATTGATTGGTCATGATTTATTAATTCTTAATGAGTAAATCTCTTAATCATTCTTACGTACAATGCTCTAGTTTGCATCCTAGATCAGTCTTAAATACATGAACTAGATTCCTTTTCACAGAAATTAGACTGGTAAACACACTGCAGGAGGTCACCTAGTATTTTCCAGTTGGTAAAAGGCATTTATTCTATTAAACTAGAGCTAGTCCAAAGTAAGAGCTTAAAATGCATTTCAATCCTGACTCCAGCTGTTTGTTTGAAAGATCTCTGTTTGCACCATAGGACTGCTTAACAGAAGAATTTCAGGTTCATTTTCATTAGAATAAATTGAATTTCTATCCCTGAAAATTTTATGGATAGCATTGCACATTAGCTGTTCTAATATTTCTTCCAAGGCATTGTTTCAGGCCCTCTGGTCTATAATTGTCTGGGCTATTTTTACCCTTTTAAAATGATGACACAGCATTGGCTCTACTCCTGTTCATCATTTAAGGGTACGCTGAACATAGAAAGAGTATTCTTAAATCAACTCAATGAAGCTCTTGTCCAAACTGCTTGCCTCTGATTCTGCTGCAGCTGGTTTGAATCTTCAGTCTGGACGAGGTGCACATTGTTCAGCTATGTTGCCAATACAGAAGAGCTCTAGATTAGACAGAGCTAGTCCAAGAGCTACATAAAGATAGAGCTTTGCCTTTTGGCTGGCCAGAAGCCAAAAAGTAGCTAGGAGACATGGGACAATCTGAAATTTTTGTTTATTTAGGGTACAATATCGGTGGCTCAAAATGACCTAGGTGCATTATGTTGTAAGAGGGCACATGACAATGGTTCCAAATAGAGAAGAAATGGGGACATAAGACACGAATTTGTGTGAAGCCAGTGTTCATTATTTCACAAACTCACAGAACTTTTTAATATATATAACTTTTAAAATATAAATTAGTATTTTCTATTCTTCAGATTTCCAATACAAGTGTACAACATACTTAAAAATTTCTTTTATGTTCCAATAACTTTGAATTTAAACCTCACTTCTGAGTTTTCCTGCCTCTTATGGTATTAGTTTAAAACAGTTCTCCCCAAATAACCTTTAGGCTTGACTCCTTCTGTTGAACTAATGCCCCTATCATGAGTATTTCAGGATTTCAAAATTTCTACCCCATTGCTCAACAAAACTTGCTTACTGTTAGTGTTCCTTGAGTAGTGGAGTCTACCTTCTCCATCATCAGTACATTTCCAGGTGTGTTAGAGTACAATAAAAGTTCAACATCTGCTTTCATTTGCAATATCCTTCTATTAAAAAAAAAAAAAAAAGAAAAAATTCTGGTTATCTTCTAAAGATGCCCTACAGACAATCAGGAAATTCACTGCATTGTCTTGACTTTGGAGAATTCTTTTTAGTTTAGAGAATTTAATCAGCAGCTGCCTAATCCTTTAGATTAATATATCTCTGCTGTTTCCAGCTTGTGGAACTAACAATCAAAATCATAGCCTATCTTGTTTGCACTTTGTACATACAGTTACTAAACTTGGTTATCAACGGATGCAGGAAATAACCTAAATGTCTTGAGTAGCTGGTTTCTGATGAACTTTGGTACATCAAAGCAGTATACAGAAGGGTGACATTTGACCATTTATTCTCTGCTAATATGTCACAATTTTTCAGCTGCTGTTCAGCTTCCTGGTTGGAGCAAACGAATGGAAGAAAGGTTTGTCAGGAGCAAAAAGGTGATTAGAAGACAATCTACTGTACTGACTTACAGCAACAGTGTGTTATCTCATTAGAACTAGTATAGCTTGTAATAATCTCCAAAATGTTTGGACTATTCTTTGGATGAATTGTGAGTTTGGGAACTGAAACCCAGAGCTGCCTTCTGCTCCATCCAATGAAAACTGCATCTTTTGCCTAAGTCTTTGTAGATTCTGGACATGGAGGCATACACATATATATGTGTATATATATATATATATGTTTTTATACATATATATTGGTATGTAGAGCATGCACAGAGAGAATGTAATAAGTGATGTTTTTAAAGTTCTGGATCTTCATATTGTCATCCTAAACATTCAAGCACCAAGCTACACTGAACACTAGGACAATGCAACCTGACAGTACCTCAGCTGCTCCACTGACATTTTTTAATGTTTGTTTTTAGTGTCTGGTATAGTCTTATTTGATACTTTCAGCAGCACTTTAAGGACTCCTTTGTAGAAGTTTCAAATCTTGCATCTGGGTAACTTACTGAAAATGTAACCTGACAGCAGAGTGGAATCTGTCTTAGCTTTTTTTCGTAGAGGGATCAATAGTACTTTACACCTAATCTTTATTTCAGCTTTTAGGCTCTTAATGCATCATTTGCTCCCTTTTGACACTTAGGGAGAAAGAAGTGTTACAAAACAACAATATAATTTTTTCTTCGATATAATTGACAGGAAACTTTTTCTTTAACTCTATGGAAAGAAAAATCTAAGAGTTAGGGTCACAGAAAACATTTATTTTGTTTTTCAGAAGACTGGGCAAAGGAAATGACTTTTCAATCAATATAAAGCTAGTCAATCAGAGAAAAAGACAAAAACCGAAAAACAGTACAGAGGAAATTGAAGGGCCTTTTGCACTCTGTGCACAAGGGTGAAGAAAGCATTTTCCCTAGACTATGCATGAGCAACTGCTCTGCTAGTTGGCTTCCCTCATCTGAATCAGCAGGAGCCAACATGGAGAGAAAAGGAGACAAAAGATGCTGTGGGTCATTGAGTTAACCAGGCTTGTCATCATTAAAGACTTCTGTTTAGGGTCTCCCTCTGTTCCTGCATGCCACCCTGACGACAGTGGAAGGGATGCTTGACATTTGAACTACGAAAGGAAGTCATGGTCTGGGAATTTTTGTCAAATAAAGGAGTCATAGTGAATATTTTATTTAAACATGTTCTAGCTTTCCACTAGGCCTGTTAGAGGATCTTTTTTTTTTTTTCCTTGATTTTGTGAATGTATATGAGGATAGGAATGTCTCTAATTATTCACATTACAGACATACCTAGATAGGCTTCTCCGTTACTTAGCACACATTAGCAGTTTGCAACACAATGAAACACTGATGAATTTGAAACTGGGGAAGTCAGAAATTTCCTCATAATTAAGAACAAACTTGAAGGCAAGAAGTCAGTGTCATTTCTGCAGCAGAGAGCTATCTGAGCATATTATCAAGTGCAACTAAAACTATCCAGCCCCCGAACTATGTGATGTTTCTTAATTTAATGTAGGTTTTAGTCTATTATTTTCAAATACAAGAAAGCCAAATCATTAAATCAAAGAACAGAGACAAGAAATAATGCAACATCACAGCAGCTATGTGACAATATGAATGGTGCTAGAGACAAATGAGAGAACTTCTATCACTGCCAAGACAATGTAGTTAGTGTTTTCTGGTTACTTGTTTGAATTTTTGTAGGAATATTATTTTACTTATATAATAATAGGAATCCAATAGTCATTGAAATTTATAGTCCCCATTTTGTACCTTTCACATACCTGTCTGTGATAAAGGTGGTTTTCAGCCATCATTCAAGGAGGGCTTGCTCATATCACCAGTAGTGAGGATGGAATGCTTGATGAATCAGGTTTGGAGTTAAAGGATTTTGGATAAAGTGGAATGCTCTTAACTATGACAGATTTGCTTTCCTCACAGACTTTAATCTGTCGGTCCTTCAGTATCAGCTTCATTTCTACCTTGCAGATATTAATCAATTTTCACCTTTCCTATTCAAGCATTGAGAAGATGGGCTAAACCACCACTTCAGTCCAGGGCAGCTATACATTTCCCTAACGTCTGTCAGCGTGCCCATTGAGATGGACTGTCCTTCTGATGTGTTCCAACACAACTTCTACTTTTGCACTGCCTTGCCTGCAAGTGTTAACGTCAGCCATGTATCTGCAGTATGTAGGTTTTTCAGTGGTACAGTTCAACAAAGTGTGCATACTTCCTCAGGCCGTGTGGCACCACCCATCAGTGCAGAGAGTTGAAAGAGAGCTTTTATAAAGTGCTTCTGCATAACAAGGCCTTTTCCTCTACAGAGATTTGTTTCTTATTACTGCTCACAAACTAATAGGAAAGTGAGTTGTGAGCAGGCAGGTAAGAGTTACCACTGAAATCCATCTTAGCTGGTGCTTCACGTACACAGTGAGCAATGATTAAAACTTTCATGTGTTAAGGTCTTTAGAAATATGCATGGCTGCTTAAAGCAACTTTGCTAATAGGGAAAGGAAACATTGTACACCACAAAACATTGTGGGTTTTTTTTAGTTACCTCCGTTAATTGGAAAACTTAGGAAAGTTCAGGAAAAGGTTATACAAACACTGATTAACCCTCTATCCACTTGCAGGACATTGTGTCCTGGATTAATTTGCTGAGAAGAAAAGTCTGAATGAAACCTCAGAGAATTTACTCAATTTTATTTAATCTATGAAGTAGAATTGAAGTATGCCAGATAAGATACAAGTAAGAACATGAACTAATATAGATTTTAAAATGGGAATGAGGAATATGATTCAGAAAGGGCAAAGTTAGGAACATTTATGCCAGTATTTCAGTGTAAATTCTTACGATTAGGCAGACTTTCTAGCCTAATGCAAAATCAGATAAAAGGTGTAATTTGAAATACATTACTAAGGAAGAGGTGAGAGGTTAAACAGTGCAGTTAATAAATGTAAATAAGCAAACCAAGGGGAATGAAGGGTTCATGAATCCAGATTTAAGCCAATACTTTTGAAGATGCCTAACGTAGACACCTGTAGTCATGACCATTTCTTTGAAGCTGACCTATTAAAGTCTATTAAAACCAGTTAAAATTCTAAATGTCACACACCTAAACTAACAGGTCAATGCCAGAAGTACAAGAACCTGTTGCCTCAGGTAAACCTATGTTATTAGGTGCTCAAATCCTTTAAAACTCAGGCATTTAATATAAGAATCTAATCCAAGACTGCTGGCACACAAGAAATGTTGCAGAATTGTAATGAAAGATCTAAACCACTTGCATCTCCTCATTCTTCACAAGGGACTGAGGCTACCAGGAGAAGGAGAAAGTAGACCGGAAAATAAATCCACAAATAACTGCAACCGCTATAACCTGCCTAGAGCACTGATTTCCAGCCCAGAAAGTAAAGGTGTGTAGGGGGCACATACTGCAGGGCCTTTGTGTTCATATGTTTCAGTTCTTTCCCGAAAGAGAAAGATTTGAAAGTATTGGTATAAGATCAGTCATTAGGTTGTCTGGTTCTTTCTCTAGATTGCCAACAAAAATCCTTCTATGAGTTATGAAGATGGGAAGGCCATTATACAAACCTGCAAACCAAAAATCCAGCACTATTGGGAACTAGTACTGTTTGCATTAACCCTACTGTGTAAATGATCAGAGACCTTCAGGCTGTTCCTCAACCAGCACTTTACAGTTCCTCCTTGCTTTTTCGCTGGCTGTGGGGTTTGGTGAACAGTAGTGTCTTGCCTTACCTTAAAGCACCTCAGCTGCCTGGGAGGACCTTGTCCAGGCTGCACAGGAAAGAACATTCCAGCCGTCAAGCACTTGTGTGTTATTCTGCACATAAACATACTTTTTTTCTTTTCCATTGCCATTTTCCACCCACCACAGTCTGAAATATTTTTTTTTAAAGGGCTGCAGTCCAGCCTTCTTCTATATGTATACAAACCACAGCACTAGCTACAGAACTAGAGTATACAGAACTTAAGACTAATTTACACAGAAAGAAACAATTCCTCCAAATGACTTTTGATAAATAACATTTTATTTCCTGCAAATAGAGGCCCTAGAACTCATTTTGTCAATGTCCAGGTACTTGAAAACTGCATGCACAGATGTTCCTGTGTGCACAAAAAGAGGCGCTTTTAGGAAAGTGCATTTTTATATTTCTAGTCTCTATAATTGATCTGTTCAGACTCTTTTCTTAAGAGTACTAAACATTTTGTGTATTGTTGAGTGATTTATAGGCTTTACCACTGTTGATAAAGATGTTTGTGAATTAAACCCCTTGCTTTTGATGTTTGTAGACAGAGTAGGTCCTGAACTTCACTGTTTATATAATTACATTTTAAAGCATTATCTTTTTAAGCCATGGGTTATTTTTTAAAATAAACTGATCAAAAAGGAAACAAACTCTTCCAGGACAAGAAGCATAGAAAATAGATAGACTAGGAATTTTAAAACGCAAGCTATTTTTTCCCAACTCCAAACAATTAAAATTGCTGTAGCAACTGGTCATTAAGAAGAATATACATTAAAAAAAGTGTTAGATTCTTAGCGGTAAAAAGCACTCTTTCCACCATGAAGTCATATGAGATGCTTGCTTTTTGTCATCTAATTAATCCCAAGCCTTAATTTCTTAAATACTTTTTACATTTGAAAATTATAATTTATTAATAGTCATAGAACTGGATTAAAATATCATTGGTTTTGTGCATTGTCTTATGTTTCATAGATAATGACCAATTTTGAAAAATGAAGAGTAGATACGTAGACTCTAGAGCTTCCCAGTTCTCAAGTCATGTACTGAGTCAGTGTACTAGTCTGTAAAATTATAATTTAAATAATAAACAAAAATCAGAATCACTATCCTGAGAACCAGCAGAAGTTTAGCCATTCATTAAGTGGGAGCACGATCGAGACGAAAACTAGAGCAAAATTTAACAACATGATTGCCATGGAAAGTTTGGGAACTAATGTAATTGCAGGTGCTCATTTTCAAATGAATCCTTGAGCATCGATGAATCAAAATAGACTACACATGTCCATGCAAAAAAAAGACAATCTATTTTCAGATCAGCTCTCTTCAATAGAGAAATTTTGTTATACACTTCATTGGCGCCTTCAGTCCAAGGTGGAAATAATGTAGAGAAAGCCAGAGAGAAGAGTGCTAGAAGAGGCAGCCACAGAACAGGGAGATGTGCCTTAGTCTCTGCTGGAGACAGCAGATAGTCATGGAAGTGTTAAATAAACTGGATATGCTTTTACTTTCCTACACTGAATTTCCTGTATGCTGGGTTTCTGGGAGCAGACTTCTGAATACAATAGTTGCACATGTGTTCCAGTTATCTTGCTGAGGTCACAGTTTCTCATGTGCTTTGATGGGGCACAGGTTTAGGTAGATGGTTGAAGTAGATAAAGACTAAGATTTTTCATTTGTATTATAAAACATAAAATTATCAAACCCTTTCAAAAAGATTGGTCACAGCATCTGAATGTATGCATTTCTGTGGCAGTAGATTCCCTGGGCTAGCTATTTTTAGGAACAAAACAATTTAGCATGCAAAACCCCAGCACTGCTACACAGATGGTATAGCATTAGTGTGCATGTATGGGTGTGTGTCAGATACTACGCAGTTTTTCATCCTCAAAATCCCATAGTAAGCTCTTTTTGTTCCAGTGTATTTAAGGTGTTTCACTTTCTACTTCACTCATTTTGTGTCAGTCCTGAAATATCTTGGCTGAGCTGTGGGTCCATAACGAGATGTACATATATTATAGAGTACTGTTGGTGTAGAAATATTGTTTGTTGGTTTGAGATTTTGTGTTTTCTTCTTTCTTTTTTTTTTTTTTCTCTCGGCCTACTGAATTTCATAAAATGTTTACTGGGAGATGCCCAGTACTCTCACTTCAAATAAAGCAATCAGCTCTAAACAGTATTGACTCAGGGGGTAGCCCTCAGCGATAAGCACTAGTCTATTTAGACTGTTCTCTATTCTGCTTAGGCATTTCTTCATTTCAGACTACATGGGGTAAGGGCAGGAGCAAGCACAATGATGTGGCCTCAGTGCTAGGCCTCAGAGCATACCCTGTGACATGGCCCCAGGCTCTTTTCTATTAAGCTGACCTTATGTCTCAAAGCCTTATGACCTGTGACACCACTCAATTGTTATTTAATCAATTCAGTCAAAATTAAAAAGGTGTATTTTTATTTGCCTTAACACCTTTTCTTTCTGGTATTTGTTTTGGTGACCTTTGAGTATTGGATTTCAGCTGTCGATAACACACCGCATGCCAGATTGCTTTTTCTAATAAATAATGAAGCAACTTCTGAGGATTATTTGGATTGCATTGATGTGGGATAGAAATAGTCTGCAAACACAGCCCAAAAAGAACAATGCAGCTGCATATTCTAAGACCATCTCACAGGAAACGCAGCAGGAGAAAAGGGCTGTAGACACTGACTAAAACCAAAACTCAAGTTTTCATATAATTACCTATATAGTATCTTCACCTTGAGCATGAATTAAGAAGACAAGACGCTTTTAATTGTTAAAATAATAAAGATGGGAGATGTCAGCAATAAAGAAGAAAAGTGATAATCTTATGGCTCATTTTGTAAAATTCTGTTATCTCTGCCATAGATAAATTGTTTCTGCAAATATTTGAGGAGACAACTAGAACTTTCTTTCTCTTTGTACTTCAGTGTATTACATGTAAAAAATATTTTCTTTTTTTTTTTTTAGTTATATCATATAATTTGGTCCTGGTTTGGAGAAGTATTTATGGCTATTGCTACACACATGTGATAGACACTCCACAAATAATTTCCAGGTTTAGAAATGTTCAGTCTTAAATAATCACTGAAATAAAAATGAGCCACAATTCTCAGGAATTTAGTAGCAAGGACCACAAAAAAATGGTTTCAAAGAACATAGTGCTGCATCTTGTTGACTTTCCCCGTACGTACCCAAGTAAAGCTAGAGAAAAAGCCAAACAACATGGCTACTTTTGAAATTTCATGTTGTGGTACTTTCTCATTTTAGGCGTTTCTGTACCATTTTACTCTCTTGACCCAAATTGCAATGTGGAATTAAATTCATGAATTAATTCTAATTAACTGTAATTTAAGTGACAGATAATCTTCATTTAATTGATCTGGTAACTGTGAATTTGAATTTAAAACCTTTCTGTCCTGTAGCTTCCCACATGCTGAAAAATATATTTATTACAGAGCTCTAGGCATCAGAAATATAGTTTGAGAGAGAAATTTTGATTCTGATATATCTGAGCCATTTTTGCTTTCCTTGTTTAAAGAAAACTTCAATTTTTATAACAGTACCAGCAAAAAAGTAAGATCCAGAGCTGCCCTTTTCTGAGACTAGGCTGTATTGCTCTGTGCACAGTAAGTAATAGCTGCATGTCCTGGGATTTGGCAAGAGCAAGTTTTAATCTCTTTGAGCATCCCCAGGAGCTACAAATGGGAGTGGGAAGAGAGAGGATTGCACCCCTGTTGCCCTTTCCCCTTCACAGTCTGTGCTCCCCCAGGTAGCATGAGTATTTATAAATTAGTGACATTTATTTATAAAATGCCTGAGATGTGCACCACTTTAATGTATTAAAAAATTACATTAATGTAAACTCAGCTTCATACATCACTGAACATTATTAATTGAGTGTGGGAATGTGTGAAGGGGGTTGGGATAATTAAGACTGACTGTCTTTTGAATAACTGCAGTGTAAGCAGAGGAAGTAACACAGACTGAGCTCCTACAAATGTTTTTTGATAAAAAGGAAAGAATTGAAGCAATAAAACAAGTAGTGTGATCTTCTGTGTTTAGCTTCAGAGATGTCTGTATATCTTTTACTCAGAGAAAAACCAAAGCCTGAGGATTAACTGGGTCAGGGATTTTTCTATAGTTTATGTAGAAAACAAAATGCTTAGAGTCATAGCATGGCACAAACATGATCAAAAATATTTTTTTGTATAACACAGCTTAAGTATTAGGTTGGAGAATTTGTAGTAAGTGAAGTAAAATGTGACCCAATATGGATATGACCCATTCGTTGCACTACAAATGATTGACATGCAAACTCTTCAGGGCAAATCTTCCTGCCCTGAATATTCAGTCTGTACTACTCTTGGTAATGAAAAATTGTATGAAATGATAGCATCTATTGACCTAAAAATATTCATCCTACTATATTCTATTCTACTCTACTCTTTTTTGCCACATAGTTGGATCATGCACTTCTGTTCATTTCAGTGCCCATGTTCTGTTTCACTGCTTTGTCTCAGAGGATATGAAGCTGCAGTCCCACCAGGCAGTCTGTCCCATTTCTGTTCTCTCCTCCCCATGCAGTTTCATAAAGGTTCAGATCTATATACTCAGAAAGATTTATCTATCTGACGCACAGTAAGACACTGATTTGGAAATCAGGTGTCAAGAAACAGCTACAAAAGAGCACAAGAGTCCACCCTTGCATCTCTGGCATCATACAAAAATGAAGATACTCAGATATCAAACATCAAACCCAAGATGCAAATAAGACCAGTAAAACTGGTAAAGCTGGAGAAGCTGAAGATTGTCAGAGGAGATATATAATGAGGGCAAAAGGCTGCCTAAAAAGAGTAGTGACTGGAGTGTATAAAAAAGGGACTATCAGTCTGGAGTATGGCAGTAGTTTCTCCTGGTCCAGTTTTGAGACATTTCAGTAAGGCAGTGGTTGTATTTTTCTTAGAGATCTTACTAGTGCACAGAATTATTGATAACATCGGTGCCAGGACACATCATTGGTAAGGAGGAGGATCTGGATATCGCAATGAAAGAATCAGACAGCCTTGAGATCGACAGGAATAGAAGTAAGATGAAATCCAATAGCACAAAGTACAAGGTCAGTCACTCAGGGACTAATAACACAAATACTCTGTTATAAGCTGAGAGCTCATCTGTCAGAAATCACCAAGAGGAGAGAGACCTAAGCTCTCTAGTTGATCACAGTATGACTGTAAGCTGACGATATGTTGTACCTGTGAAAAAAAGCAAATGTTTTTCTGAGGTATAATATGGAGATAGTTCCAGAAAGGATACGAAAGCATTAGTCACACTGTGCAACACCCTAATAAAACATAATCCTGAGGACTGTGTATATATTAAAGGATAGTTGACCTCTTACTGGAAACAACACAGAGAATCACTAGTAAGTTCATTTGGTGTATGAATATCAAAAAGACACCCAAGTAATTTGGCATGTTTAACCTAACAAACTGGAGCCTAAAGGAGATTTGATTGTTGTCTATAAATACATATAGAGATAAATACAAGGGAGAGAGGGAATTATTTAAGCTCAATGCCAGTTTTGGCATGAAAAGAAAGAGGCAAGTACATATATGCTGGAAATTGGAAAAAGGGATCTTGTCTAGCACAGCACTCAATCCCTGGAAGACCTTCCTAAGCATGGTAAGGGTGTAGAGGATGAGGACCAATAAACTATTTGTTTTAAAGGTGGAGTTTGATAAGTGTAAATAGAGTGTAAAAAGATTATGTGATATGTTTGCTTGCAATAGCATGGAATAGTCCCCCCATTCACTTTCAGCCCTAGATTCCACAATGCCACAAATGCCTAGATGCCACAAATCCTCAGAGCTATAAACAGGAGGTTTATACCAGTAAGAAAGGCAGATTGCCAGAGTTGTATAGCCTTTTAGATGTGAGGAAAAAATCACAAAAATCTTCTTTGTAATAAAATGTCCTGGGATAGTTCCTGTTATGTAGCTGAATAAGAGCATCAGATACACTTCAAGGATAAACAGAAATAAAACAAAATAAAAAAACCCCAAACAAACAAAAACCTCACCATCTTGCCTTAAAATATTCTCATGATAGAAAAATCAGTATGTTAATTATTCAGTTAGTTAATTGCTGTCACTGTTTAAAACAAATTGTGAAGGTCTTATGTCTAATTAAAATGCTTCAGACTTCCAGAGACCTGTATTTATAGCAATTTGCTAGAATGAATCCTCTCTTATAATGTGTTGGCATATTTTTATTCTCATTTCTGTTTGCTTATTTCAGGATTAATTTCACAAAAATATCCTGCTTATTTCTCAGGCTAACAGCATGGAAACTTCAACACTTTCTCCAAACATGGTGTTCTGCATTTGTTCTTTTCTTTTAATGATGAAGGCTTAATTTCTACTGGGAGTTGATGCAACAAGCTTGCAGGAACAGCATTACTCATATATAACACTGGATGGTATTAGACATTGGCAATCATTACTTACCTGTTCTTCCAGTTATAGGATTGTTGACATGCAAGGCAACAGTAGCGATAAACTTGTCAGAATATGAGGTATGGCTAAAACTCTGTCAATGTAGCAACTACCAATCACTGCTGCTTGTTGAGTACAATTTCATAGAAACCTGCTTATTACTAAGATTTTCATAACCAGTGGAAAAAAAATAGGTTTTGTTTGCTGGAGATGAACGACCAGCTAGCATTAAATAAAAACATTCCCACTGAATGCCAAAAGGGACTCTAGTGTTATAATAAGTGTGGAACAAGAATAGTGAGCAAAAATGTAGATGACTCAAGATGAATAAAGTACTGCTTTATTCTTATCTGTGTCATCGATATTCTTCTGCAAGCAAGAAGAAGAACTGTGGTTTCAGTGTCTGCAGTTCCTTCTTTTCTTCAAGCCTTCATGTCTGCCTTACTGTGCCCCTGCGCTCTGTGAGTTACTTGGGATGTTAGCCAAAATGGAGACCACACTGGCTAGCTCTGGAACTTCTTGTCCTTAGCAAGTTATTAGGAGGTGACCATCTACCACCGCAGATGCACTTAGTGCATTCAGTAGTTGTTCTTTAAAACCCATTTATTTTAGTTATACTTATAAATTTCAGAAGCACTTTCCTTGACAACTTCTACCTTACCCTATAGCAACAAGGGATAGATGACTGTTTCTCAAAAGCACATACACTAAGCTGACTTCATACACTAGGTTTTACAAAGTCCTATGTATGTATGATGTTTTTCATCAGAATTACCTTAGTTCTATGTGTGAAATTTCCTGAAAAGTTTAGATGGCAGTGACCCAGAACATCTCTGCCTAACTGTTCTCTAAGCCTCAACAAAGCTTCTCTTTGCTAAGATACCTGAAAACAAACCCCAAAAATCTCCTAGAAAATGTAGTTTGCATGACTTTATTGCAGTCCAGAAATTTACATTCTTAAATGTTTAAAGAAGACTTTTTCTTTTCTTTTTTTTTTTTTTTTTTTCACAATAAAGAAAAGACTTAAGGGTGCTAGTATTGGCTATCAAGTTTTAGGACAGGATACATAACCTGGTTTTAATGATCAGGAATTTTGAGCAAACACTGACTTTCTAAAGACTAAAAAGTGCAAGTGTAGAAATTGGCTCATGTAAGGAAGAAATTTGTTATTGCCCTGACTAGATTAACCACGGTAATTGGCGCTGGGTTTTTTTTTTTAACATATTGTGCAGTGCTTTGCAGGCGGTAGTAATAAATAATGTGCACTTAGCTGCACTATTGGTCATTCGCAGTCCTATCACAGCAACCTCCCCCCATTCAGGGAAGATAAATGTGATTTAAATTAATAGCCAGTCCTAAATAACTCCTCAGCTGGTAAACGATGCATTTATCAGGCCCAGACAGGCAGTGTCCTTTGATTCATGGTCCCCCCCTTACAATGTGAAGGGTGCGTACAAAAATTGTTATTACTTTTTAATAAAGTGTAGCAGTCAGTTTTCAGTCATTTATCAGAAATGGAGGCATTCTGACAAACAGAAATATCTTAGCAGTGGATGAATGAGAAGGATAAAGGACACATTTCTCAACAAAAATAATCACTGCCTAAATAATCTCATAAAAGTCAGCTTCTAAGTACCTTGAAATAAATGTATCCAGCTGAAAGATACAGACTTCATGTGCTGTTAAACTAAGGCTTAAACCAACCATTACAGTATTCACCTGCACACAGAGGGGGAAAAAATATCACCATCATTCTGTGTGATAACAGTTCAAAGACAGTGGTTCCCTAAATAACAAATTTCCCAGTATATTTTCCTTTTGGTTTCATAGGAGCTAGCTCAAATTTTTTTAACCATTTATAATTTCTAAATTAATTGTTCTCATTAAAAAAAGTAAGCTTATAGATGATAAAAAGTGTTAGTGAGTGAAGCAACCTTTAACCAAATGTAATTCAAAATGATTTTATAGTTCTGCATTTTTTATATTCTTTTATTCTTTAAAACTTTACTGTTCTTTACTGTTTATAGTTTAGGCACCTGTTCAGGATATGACAGCGCAAGGCCTTCCTGTGCAAGAAGGAAGACTGAGGAGACTTAGAGGAGTTAGTTCTCTGAAGCTGAGCATCCATATTCGACATGGGTGAACTGAGGACAGGGTGTTTAACCTGCCATTTATCCATATGACATTGCTCATTTGTACACTTTAACTCACAGGGTTACTCAGATAAGAATGGGAAGGCCAGATTTCACACTTTTAACACAAACCTTTCCAGAATCACTGTGTTAACATGGGACTTGCTTCTTCTAAGTGTTACAATTTTTGGTGTGGTATCACTGCAGAATTTATCCTGTTACATGCATAATACAAGAAGTATTTAACTGAAATGGTCTGGGTATAATCAGCTTCTAACAGTATGCCTAGGGTAAAGTTTTCTAATTATTGCCTTAGTGCTGTTCTTGTCCTCTTTGCTGCTGTGCTCTGGGCACACAGCACTACCCCTGCAAAAGATGAACCATGAGCTACTGCTAGTACTGCTATCTCACTATGCTCACTTTCACCATCCCTCCCCACCCTAGCATATCATTCATTTTCTGAAAAATCCCACAGGGAAGTGACAGGATGGGTGTGCTGGCATGGGAGCATGGGAGAGCTGTCTCTAGTTTCCCTCCAGGTTTTCTCTGCCTTTGATCTCTGGGAATTACAAACCACATCATGGTCCTGATTTCCCAGAGATCAACCGTGGCTCCTGTACCTACATCCTAAGTGACTGCAGGGGCATCTGTCATGGTTTAAGCTCAGTCAGCCACACAGTTGCTCTCTCACTCCCTCCCCTTCCTCCCCCACTGCCGCTCCCAAAGGGGTGGGGAGGAAAATTGAAAGAATGTAAGTCCCATGGGTTGAGAGAAGAACAGCCCAGTAACTAAGGTATAACATAAATCATTACTGCTACCACCAATAATAATAATGATAAAGGAAATAACAAGGTAAGAGAATACAGCCACTCACCACCCGCCGACCGATACCCACCCCAACCCAGCAGTGATCTAATCCTTCCGGCTAACTGCCCCCAGTTTATATAGTGGGCATGACTTGCTGTGGTATGGAATACTTCTTTGGTTAGTCTGGGTCAGGTGTCCTGTCTCTGCTTCCTGCCGGCTTCCCCTCCTCCCTGGCAGAGCATGAGACTCAGAAAGTCCTTG